>QRDG01000145.1:911372-970677 GCA_012064385.1 Puccinellia tenuiflora
GTAGACGTACGCCGATGAAGATCCTTGGA
The DNA here is from genome assembly GCA_012064385.1 of Puccinellia tenuiflora. Lineage (NCBI taxonomy): Eukaryota > Viridiplantae > Streptophyta > Magnoliopsida > Poales > Poaceae > Puccinellia > Puccinellia tenuiflora. The sequence goes on from QRDG01000145.1 coordinate 911,402, forward strand.
GTTCCTTGATGAAGACTCGTGTGCATAGGCACTTTGCGTTGGCCGCCGTCTCGAGGGTGAGGTAGCTTGACATCGAGGAGGAGGTGTGTCTCCTTGTCCTCTAGGCGAAGATACCTTGTGCTCCGTCTTCTTGAGCTTGTAGTGCTTTGACGGAGGTGGCGCTCTTGAGTTCGTGGGCTTGAGGGTCGTCTTGGTGGGGACTCATCGTCGGTATCGTCATCCACATGATGTGTAGCGCCTCGTTGGAGATCCTTGACGTGCCTTGAGGAGTCGTAGGTCATGTAGGGTTTCACCACATCAATGGAGTTGTAGTCGTGGTAGTGGTCCACCATGTCGTTGATGCTTGAAGGCTCGAAGTCGGTGTAGCACTCCATGTCATGGACGGTTGCGGCATCATAGTCGTAGTAGTGGTGGTGCTCCGCCATGTAGTCATGCTCGAGGAGGTGTCTGCGATGTCGAGGTCCACCATATCATCCATGCTTGGGGCGCCATAGTCGTTGTCACTCATGATGTCATCCATGCTTGGCGCGCCGTAGTCATTGTCGCTCATCATGTTCTCATCATCATGGCCTCCATAGGATGCTCCGCTCTCACTAGACATGGTCAATCACAAGACAAGTGTATATATATGTGGAGGTGAAAGGAACTAAGAAACCAACCTCACCTAGTAGATAGTATTGGAACTAGTGGACCATGCCAAGAGAAACCGATACACAAGAATGCGGGTGACTTGAATTTCAAAGATCCAAACGCAACTCCGACACACACACGGCTTATGAGTGGATAGGTATGAATTGTGGAAAGCAAATGGAACAACCGGAAAACCAAGATATTGTAAAGGCAAGTAGAGAACCACGATGATCACAAAGCAAATACAAGTCGATCTCAAAGGATATGAGTGAAGCACATAGAAACACACGCTTTGAAGAGTGGGACTTGTTGATAAGGGGGTGGCCCGATCTTCTCTGTGAGCGGTGGTAGATGGTTGATGATGGTAGATAACTTGCGAGATTCCGACGAACTCTCCGGCTGCTCCCCTGTTGCCAATGCAACAGCTCTTCAACCCAATGGATATTCGCGACGCCTCACACCGATGCAACGTAGCCGCCGGCCACGAAGCGGTTTCTGCGATCTACTAATTCCCAATGGAACAACAGATCACACTCTAACTTTGGTAGCAAGAACCTCCAGATCGAAACAAAGTGGAGGGGTTGTATTCCTGATCGCAACAAAGAGGAACACGGCAAAAGATGAATGCTTGTAGCAATCCAATCTAGGGTTTAATCAAAACGTGGTCTAACCTCTCTCTAGCAGCCGGCCCTAGCTTTAAATAGGGGGCCACCGACCTAACACAAAAACATAACTTGGTTCGGACTCCAACGGTACAAATCGACCCAAAAAGTGGGTTCGGCCGAAATCTGGCGCGCAGGCCGGGTCCAGGCCGGGCTTAGGCCGGGCTGAGGCCGGGCTGGGATTCGCATGGCAGGCAAGCCGGCCTGGCCGGGCGGAGGCCGGGCTGAGGCCGGCCGCTTCGGGTGCATGGCCGGCCTAGGCCGGGCTAAGGCCGGGCTGAGGCCGGCCGCTTCGGGCACATGGCCGGCCTAGGCCGGGCTTGGGCCGGCCTTCCTGCGTCTCAGAGGCCCGGGTGCTTCGGGTGGCAGCCCGGCCTGGCCGGGCTGAGGCCGGCCTCAGGCCGGCCTGACTGGTTTTCTTCCTCTTCTTTCCTTGCGCCTTCCTCCCGCTCCTCCCTCGCGCCATAGGTGACGTTGTACTCCATTCTTTGCCGCTCCTCTGGTACTCCTCCAATGTTTGTGTTATCAACAACCCTAATCATACACAAGTGCATAGACTTAGGCAGTATAAAGTTCTCGTTATCACAAACATCATATGCAATTAAGAGTGAGTTCACCTGTTGTCCAAGTAGCTTGGCACGAGCTCTTGTCATCGGTCCAATCCTCACCTCATTGGGCTTGTCTTGAGCAGCAACATCATCGATAGAAGAAAATGGTAAAGGACTAGGGATGTCCTCATCATATGCACTTTCCTTCTGCGTCCAATGTGCCCCCATGCCCGTAAAACCAATTTCTTGTCCGTTCGGTCCATCCTTCTTTTATAGGCTCTGGAACGATCCCTTTAGCCAGCAGGTCGGCCTCAAGTTTGTCCCACTTAGGCATGGAACAGGCGTAGCCAGCAGCCCCCATAGTATGGTGGTACTTCTTTTTAGCAGCATTTGCCTTGTTTACTGCAGACTTTAACTGAGCTTCCTCTGATTTCTTGTAATTCACAAAATCTTCCCAGTAGTCTCTTATCTTCTCATACCCGCGATCGAAATCCGGAGTTTTATCTTTCAAGATGAAGTCGGTGTACAATCTGTTCTTAAATTTGTTGAATAGCTCGGCCATCTTCTTAAGAGTCCACGCCTTGACTTTATCTACTAGAGCTTTTTTTCGGGCATCCATCTCCTCCTCATCTGGCTCCCCCTCCTCTGGATCCACCTCTGGCAACGGCAATGTGAAATTAACCATGACCTTTTGAAAAAGGCGTCTTTTGCCTTCGGGGCCGATATAGCTAACTTTAGGATCCCTTGGCTTATTCCATTCTCGGATGGTGATCGGGACGTAGTCCCTAACAATAACACCGCATTGCTTCACAAATTTTTGTCTAACATCAATTGGAGCAATGGGTTCGCCGTCTGCACCGACTTCTTCGATCCTGTAGCGGACATTGTCCTGCAACTTTTTGGTTGGGCCTCGTTCGTCCTCACAGAGGATTTGCTCGATCCGGATGGCTAAAAGAAGAAAGACTGTTAATATGTGTATATGGACAACAGAGGCTAAATTAATTAATATAAATATATATATGCACCTCGTCGGAGTTTGTAATAATCAATGTTGCACCGGAGCCGCCGGCTTCTGCCTTGTCGGCTTCTCCCTCATCGGAGATGCCGAGTTCGGCCTCTTCCAGGCGTTGAGAGACTCATCCCCCTCACCGGAGTCGTTCAGAAAGTGACTTGTTTCATCATCGCCGCAGATTATATCCTCGAGGATATTTTCCTCAATTTCATCTCTGCCGTGTGGTTCCATAGTTTCTGCAAAATACGAAAGTTATTTTCGGAGCCGTCTCTGCTGTGTCGTTCAGAAAACTTGTAGTAATAATATGAAGCCTAAAATCATAAATAAATATATATTTATACAAATATGAAGCCTAAATCATAAATAAATATTTATTTATACAAATATGAAGCCTAAAATCATAAATAAATATGAAGCCTAAGCATAGGGAACGTGGTTTTACATCTGAAGCCTCATATGTCAAAGCCATTAGTCAGCAAAAAGAGTGCCTATAAGAACGAAGTAGAAATAAATGCATTGTTCTTGCATTTACCCTTGGTTCTATAGACAGTCTTCTTGCAAGCATAATGGACTATTCTAATCACCGGCTTGCATTAAGAACAGCAAAATCAGCTACCACTAAATCATTCCAAATTGACTTAGCAAATTTTTCTAATAACATTTCTAATAAATTTCTAACACTAAATTTCCTAACACTAAATTTCTAACACTAAATTTCTAACACTAAATTACCTACCACTAAATTTACTAAACTAATTAGTAATTTTTAAAACTAACTAACTAAATCTAAAACTAACTAACTAAAATTACTAATGCACTAACTAACAAAAATTACTAACTAATAATTTAAATTACTAACTTACTAACTAAAAATAAACTAACTAACTAAATTAAAGAACTAACTTTGGTATTTTTTAAATAACATTAACAATAACAATTTGCATTTTCCTAAACCCTAACCCTAACTTTGGCAGAGGAAGATTAATTTGTATATACACTAGCTATTTTTTTCTAAAACTAACTAACTAAATATTTCTAAAATTAATGCACTAACTAACTAAATATTTTTTCTAAAACTAACGAACTAAATATTTTTCCTAACCTAATGCACTAACTAACCTACACTAACTAATGCACTACGGGGGAGGAGAGGTAGCCTGGCGCGGTGGGGAGGAGAGGTACGTAGCCCGGCGCGGTGGGGGGAGGGGGGAGGAGGCCGGTAGCCCCGGCTCACCTTGAGGACGGCGACGGTGATGGGGAAGAAGGACGGCGACAATCGACGACGGGGGAGGAGGCCGGAGGAGCTCGAGCGGCGGCGGACCGAGGAGGGCCGGGCTCGCGTGGCGGAGGAGGTCCGTGGAGGCCGGCGGAGGAGCGGCCGGAGAAGCGGGCGGCGGAGGACGGCACGGAACGGACGTCGGAGGAGCAAACGACGGAGAGCGGCGGCGCGGAAATTCGACAGCCTGACGGCAGGGATGTGGATTTTGAGCGCTCCGGTCCTTAGTCGCGAATGAGGATTTGGGGGAGAAGAACAGAGCGCGGGCAGTTAAACAAAGGACCTTTCGTCCCGGTTGGTGCCACCAACCGGGACGAAAGGGTCTTTAGGTCCGGTTGGTGGCACCAACCGGGACCAAAGGCCTAACCTTTCGTCCCGGTTGGTGGAACCAACCGGGACGAAAGGTCCGGCACCGAAAAGGCGCGCGAAAATACCCTTTGGTCCCGGTTCGTGGCATGAACCGGGACCAATGCCCTGAAAATTCAATTTTATTTCAAACTTTTCAGTTCTGAATGTTGTTCCCGCCTTTTTTATTCTTATTAAGGTGTTTGAATATGAATTTCAAATGGTTTCGAATTTGAAAAGACTTTCAACATGAAAAGTGTTTAAATTTGAATAAATAATTCAAAACCATTTTCTGTTTTCTATAATAATTATTCTATCTATACAAACTATTAACCATTTTGTCATTTTTTTAAGATTAGAGGTGAATTCATTTAAGTAAATTTTTGGAATGTGAACTTAATTAATTCATTGAACTTATAAATTCAATATCTTTTGATCTGTTTATCAGAAAAATGCACATAATATATCAAATTGTTGATAAAAATGTAATCTATCTATCTATTTAATTTATATCTATTGAATTAATTTATATATATTGAATTAATTCATATCTATTGATTTAATTCATATCTCACTAAACAGTACATAATGGCAACAGTGGATCCTTCAGGTAATCGACCGGATACGGTACAGAATGACAACAGTGGATCTCATAAAAGAGAACTGGAATGGTGATCACATACTCTGAAACTAACTTCGACGGTGTATTTGATACGGTACAGAATGACAACAGTGGATCAGTTGTCCTAACAATCTTAGTCATACTCCTGCCTAGGCCTATAATACTCGTACTCGTAGTCGCCGTCATCGTCGTCGTCGCTGTCATCGTACTCATACGGCGCTCGTGGCTCGAACCTCGACGGGTGAGCACCCCCGGACTGCATGTTAGGGTAGCGTAGGCGGGGGTTATCGCCAGCCATGATGTAGTTCATAACGCCCTGGAGAGTCCGGCCAGCCCACCACAGCTGACGGCCGGCCTCGTTGAAGTCCGAAGGAGGAGGGCCATTCCCCTCGTACCTGGCGAGCGCCCTCTCACGCCGATTGATGAAGAAGGCTTCCCAAGTCGGGCGGTAGTCGGGATGCCAGCCCGGATCCATCCGCTGCTCCGGTGTGAGCTCGAGGTAGTAGTGGTTCGTGATGGCCGCCCGGCGCGCCACACCTTGAGGGACAGGAGGGACCGGCACGCCTCCGGCGCTCAGCCTCCAGCCGGCGGGGACGCGGTAGCCGGGCGGGCAGGGGTAGTTCGAGGCGGAAAGCTCCTCCGCCTGACGGTAGGTTAGTACGGTGGAAGCCATGGAAGAGTGATGAGGTTGCAGATATGAGTTTAGATGTGATATATATAGTGAGAAATTGCGGGAAGAAGCGAAGCGTGGAAGAAGCACACGGATCGTGTGTTTCTTTCGAGCGCTTGTGAGCCGTTGGATCAGAAGCACACGGATCGTGTGTTTCCTTCGAGCGCTTGTGAGCTGTTGGATCAGGGCCTTTGGTCCCGGTTCGTGTTACCAACCGGGACTAAAGAAGCACACGGATCGTGTGTTTCTTTCAAGCGCTTGTGAGCCGTTGGATCAGGGGTGTGTTTCTTTAGAGCGCTTGTGAGCCGTTGGATCAGAAGCACACGGATCGTGTGTTTCCTTCGAGCGCTTGTGAGCTGTTGGATCAGGGCCTTTGGTCCCGGTTCGTGTTACCAACCGGGACTAAAGAAGCACACGGATCGTGTGTTTCTTTCAAGCGCTTGTGAGCCGTTGGATCAGGGGTGTGTTTCTTTAGAGCGCTTGTGAGCCGTTGGATCAGAAGCACACGGATCGTGTGTTTCCTTCGAGCGCTTGTGAGCTGTTGGATCAGGGCCTTTGGTCCCGGTTCGTGTTACCAACGCTCCTTTAGTCCCGGTTCAATCTACCAACCGGGACTAAAGATGAAGAGTTGCCCTGATCTTTTAGCTATAAATACCAAACATGATCGAGGAGGAGATGAAGAACAAGAGTACGGCAACAGCGGAGAAGAAGCTAGTCAAACTAGTCCGGAAGGCAAAGACCGAATACAAATCATTCGAATTCGCCTGCATACGTCCAACAGTGCATTTTATATGCAGGCACTCACGAGCCACTGTTGGGCTGTATGCAGGTGAAACCGTGTGTTTTGTTCTATATCTAGGAATCCTTCAGTTCAACGAGCGTCTACCTTTGCCACCGAACCCAATGGTTGGATTTAGCCTACCCGCTGGCATGTTCCCTAACACAAGCCCTCGGGTAGGTTGAATCCAACCACTGGATTAGGGTGACACAATGATGAATTGCCGAGGAGGTGGGAGTGGTGGTGGTGGAAGTGGTAGCCATGCCCCTCGGTCGGATCCAAGCAGCTCCAAGGCTCTCTGATGATCTACAACATTCCCAACACTTTTTGGGACGGTCGTTAGATCATCAGAGAAGTCTTGGGGCTGTTTGGATCGAAGGTCGATTTGCTGCTCACGACGACGCGAGACGGATGCGCAAGCTTCCGGATTACGCCGTAGCCATGGACAATCTTCATCAGGCAAGAGAACTGCAATGGCGATCACAGACTCTGAAACTAACTTCGACCGGTTCCTGAGCCGCGGGGTGCTGAGCCGCCGGCACTGCGAATCCAAAGAGAAGGAACCCTCACAGGGTCATAGCTCACATGAGAAGGAACCCTCTGAAGAAACGACCACCTACTATCATACTGCCTATCCAATAGATACATGTAGCGACGGACATGCTCATCCTCCTCCCTGATACGGCGACGTACCTCCTCCTCGGGGGCCGGCTCCCTCTGCACCGAGCGTGGCCCACGCGACGGCCACCACAGAAGATCCGGGTCGACGATGTCACCCGTATTCCTCACCAAGCTGCGTGTCCCGGAAGGTAGCACCTCCCAGTGCCAGCCCGGTGGAGCCCAGTCCCGCACATCGCCCCTCTGGTCCAACATGGACATCGTCCCCGAGAACACCTTAGTCAAAAACACCTAAGTCAAAATTTTGTTACAATGGAAGAGTGATGAGGTTGCAGATGTGAGTTTAGATGTGATATGGTAATGGCGGCCAAGCCTACATATATATAGTGAGAAATTGCGTGAAGACGAAGGCGGGAAGCGGTGGAAGAAGCACACGGATCGTGTGTTTCCTTCGAGCGCTTGTGAGCCGTTGGATCAGAGTTGTGTTTCTTTCGAGTGCTTGTGAGCTGTTGGATCGTGTGCACACGGATCGTGTGTTTCTTTCAAGCACTTGTGAGCTGTTGGATCAGGGCCTTTAGTACCGGTTCGTTGGATCACCACCCGGGACCAAAGGGTCTTTCGCTATAGGCCTACCCTTTCGTCCCGGTTCGTGTTACCAACCGGGACTAAAGAAGCACACGGATCGTGTGTTTCTTTCAAGCGCTTGTGAGCCGTTGGATCAGGGGTGTGTTTCTTTAGAGCGCTTGTGAGCTGTTGGATCTGCACTCCCACCTCATCTACAGGTACACCTTCTAATCGCCTATAAATAGCGACGTCCCTGCAGCGAAACGGCACACAACGAGCGTCTACCTTTGCCACCGAACCCAATGGTTGGATTTAGCCTACCCGCTGGCATGTTCCCTACCATTATTGTGTTTGTCCTTGTTCGTCGGCCAGCCATTGGAGCCACCTCCTGTAGGTCGGTGAATAAGGACAACACAACGACGCTGTTGGAAACACAACTTCTCACCAGTTTTTGTCAACACTCATACATAAAAAGGTTTTGAGAACACTCATACATAAATTGTTTTATATACTATTACACTCATACTTAGATCATGATCGCTTCTTCGGCCGTAACCATGGAGTTTCTTCATTATGTAACGGGATGCTTGGGTCAGTTTTCACTGTGAATGGCGGAATTTCATCAAACTTATTATAGTCTGCTGACATGTCTGTCTTGTCCTCGACTCCCACGATGTTTCTTTTTCCTGAAAGAACTATGTGACGCTTTGGATCATCGTGTGCTGTATTTCTTTCCTTATCTTTTCTTTTTTTCGGTCTGGAGCTCATGTCCTTCACATAGAAAACCTGAGCCACATCATTGGCTAGGACGAATGGTTCGTCTCTGTACGCAAGATTCTTGAGATCCACTGTTGTCATTCCGTACAGCTGGTCTACCTTTACCCCTTCTCCATTCATGTTGACCCAACTGCACCGAAACAAAGGGACCTTAAAAGTAGGCCCATAGTCAAGTTCCCATATCTCCTCTATGTAACCATAGTATGTGTCCTTTTGTCCATTCTCGTCTGTTGCATCAAAGCGAACACCACTGTTTTGGTTGGTACTCTTTTTATCTTGGGCAATCGTGTAAAATGTATTCCCATTTATCTCGTACCCTTGGAAAGTCAATACAGTCGAAGATGGTGACGCGGCCAATAAGTAGAGTTGATCTCCAACATCGGTGTCATTCATGAGATGTAATCGCAACCAACTGCCGAAAGTCTCCATGTGTTTTTGTTTAATCCAGGAGTCAGGCTTCCCTGGGTTTTTCGAGCGTACACTATTCTTGTGTACCTCGATATACGGAGCCACGAAGGTGGAACTTTGTAGAACTGTGTAGTGTGCTTGAGTAAAAGAATGCCCGTCCCTACATATCATTGCTTTCTTTCCTAGCGTGCCTTTTCCACTAAGTCTCCCCTCATGCCGCGATTCAGGAAGACCAATCGACTTAATGTCAGGAATAAAGTCAACACAAAACTCAATGACCTCCTCTGTTCCATAGCCTTTGGAGATGCTTCCTTCTGGCCTAGCACGGTTATGAACATATTTCTTCAAGACTCCCATGAACCTCTCGAAAGGGAACATATTGTGTAGAAATACAGGACCGAGAATTGCAATCTCGTCGACTAGGTGAACCAGGAGATGCGTCATAATATTGAAAAATGATGGGGGGAACACCAACTCAAAACTAACAAGACATTGGGCCACATCCTTCTGTAACCTTGTCAGACTTTCTGGATCGATTACCTTCTGAGATATTGCATTGAGAAATGCACATAACTTCACAATGGGTACTCGAACATTTTCCGATAGAAGCCCCCTCAATGCAATCGGAAGCAACTGCGTCATAATCACGTGGCAATCATGGGACTTCAGGTTTTGGAATTTTTTATCTGCCATATTTATTATTCCCTTTATATTTGACGAGAAGCCAGCCGGGACCTTGATACTGCTCAGGCACTCAAAAATATTTCCTTCTCTGCTTTCGTAAGAGCGTAGCTACTTAAGTAATGACGCCCTTTATCTGTATGCTTGTTGTTTGGGTCTTTCATACGCTGTTGGTCCTCCCTTGCTTCCGGTGTATCTTTTGTCTTCCCATACACGCCGAGGAAGCCTAGCAGGTTTACGCAAACATTCTTTGTCACGTGCATCACGTCGATTGAAGACCGGACCTCTAGGACTTTCCAATAGGGTAGCTCCCAAAATATAGATTTCTTCTTCCACATGGGCGCGTGTCCGGTAGCGACGTCTTTCGGAACAGAATGTCCGCCAGGACCCTTTCCAAAGATTACTTCTATGTCCTTGACCATACCAAATATAACATCACCATCAGGGAGCTTAGGCTTCTTCCCGTGATCTGCCTCACCATTGAAATGCTTGCCTTTCTTTCTTACGGGGTGACTGCCTGGAAGAAATTGACGACACCCCAGGTACACGACCTTCTTACATTTTTCCAAATATGTACCTTTAGTCTTATCTAAACAGTGCGTGCATGCGTTGTATCCCTTGTTTGACTGTCCTGAAATGTTACTAAGAGCAGGCCAATCATTGATGGTTACGAACAGCAACGCTCGTAGGTCAAATTCCATCTGTTTGTGCTCATCCCACACACGTACACCTGGTATGGCCCACAACTGCAAAAGTTCATCAACTAATGGCCTTAGGTACACATCAATGTCGTTGCCGGGTTGCTTCGGGCCTTGGATGAGAACTGGCATCATAATGAACTTCCGCTTCATGCACAACCAAGGAGGAAGGTTGTAGATACATAGAGTCACGGGCCAGGTGCTGTGACTGCAGCTCTGCTCCCCAAAAGGATTCATGCCGTCTGTACTTAGACCAAACCATAAGTTCCTTGCTTCACCTGCAAAGTCCGGGAACTCTCTCTCGATTTTTCTCCATTGAGACCCATCGGCGGGGTGTCTCAACTTCCCGTCTTTCTTACGCTCTTCTTTGTGCCATCGCAACAACATGGCATGCTCTTTGTTTCTGAATAGACGTTTCAACCGTGGTATTATAGGAGCATACCACATAACCTTAGCAGGAATCTTCTTCCTGACGGGCTCGTCATCGCCCTCAACATCACCAGGATCATCTTGTCTGATCTTGTATCGCAGTGCATTGCATACCGGACATGCATCCAAATTCTCATACTCCTCACCGCGGTAAAGGATGCAGTCATTGATGCATGCATGTATCTTCTGCACATCTAATCCTAGAGGGCAGATAGCCTTCTTTGCTTCGTACGTAGTCTCGGGCAGTTCGTTATCCTTTGGAAGCTTCGGCTTCATTATTTTCAGTAACTTTTCAAATCCCTTGTCAGATAAACCAGTCTCTGCCTTCCATTTCAGCAATTCCAGTGTGGTACCGAGCTTTGTGCTGCCATCTTCGCAATTTGGGTACAACAACTTTTTGTGATCCTCTAGCATGGCCTCCAACTTCAGCTTCTCCTTTTCTGTATCGCATTCTCGTTGTACATCGGAAATGACCCGACCAAGACCATCAGCATGCTCATCTGGCGTCCGTTGTTCTTCACCACCTTCTTCTTCATTGTCTTCCATCGCAGTATCACCGTATTCTTCAGAGAACATACGATAGTTCTCATCATCATTTTCTTCTTCATCGTCTTCCATCATAACCCCTCTTTCTCCGTGCTTGGTCCAACAATTATAGCTGGGCATGAAACCTCTCCGAAGTAGGTGGCCTTGAATGGTTCTCGACGAAGAGTGCTCCTTAACGTTCCGACAGTCCACACATGGACAAGGTATAAAACCATCATATTTGTTTGCCTCAGCCACATGGATAAATTTATGCAGGCCTGTAATAAAATCAGAACTGCGTCGGTCGCCGTACATCCATCGCTGCCGTTCATCCATCTGCATATCATATAATTAAGTTTATCAAATACAATTAGAATAACATATTGAATACTGAAATGACCACCGTACATCGACACATGCAATATTTCTGTATCAATTATAGATGAGAAGGATAAAGTTGCTAACCTCGGTCGAGGATATCATTTTGTGTGAACTTAAGTGTGGCTCGGGCATTTCATCGAACACATCTTGTGCGTGGCAAAGGAAAAAAAATCTAGCACCCACTTCCCACCAATCCGAGCAAAAAAATAACACAGTAGAGAAGACGGAGGTTACGTACGTGTATATAGGCAGGGGAGGGGCATTCATCCCGGTTCGTGGCACGAACCGGGACCAAAGCTCGGGCATTAGTCCCGGTTCGTGCTACGAACCGGGACGAAAGCCTCGCGACAGCTTTGGTCCCGGTTCGTAGCACGAACCGGGACGAATAACCCCAACTGAACCGGGACGAATGCCTCACGGGGGCCTGGCAGCTCGAACCGGGACCAATGCTTGGCATTGGTCCCGGTTTATCAGTCAACCGGGATGAATGCAAATTCGGCTCTGTCCGAAAGGGTGTTTTTCTACTAGTGATTATGACGGGAAGTATTTGAAATTGGCATGATTTTTATACTCGGTTCAAGGGTGGTGACAAGGGAGGTACAAATTAGACTCGTTTAGTTGCTAAAGTATGGAGAGGTGATCGATTAGGACAAACATATATTGTAGGGATGATTTTATGTGTAGAATTTCCGCCTAGAAAAAATAGAGGACCTGAACTGTTTTTTATATGGCAGTGAACTTTCTTTTTATATGTAGTGAACTTTCACCGCAGTGTATATTTTTCGTAATTGAACCTTCTCGCGCATGACATGTGAACCTTCAGATGGAATATGAATTGAACTTTTTTCTGAAAAAAATTCGGACGAGGTCAACTTTTTCCGCAATTGCACATGAACTTTTTTTCTGTACCAAGTGAACCTTCTCACGCATGACATGTGAACCTTCAGACGGAACATGAATTGAACTTTTTTTCTGAAAAAAATTTCGGACGAGGTGAACTTTTTTCACAATTGCACATGAACTTTTTTTCTATACCAAGTGAACCTTCTCGCGCATGACATGTGAACCTTCAGACGGAACATGAAGTGAACTTTTTTGAGTTGAACTTTTTTTCGCAATTGCACATGAACTTTTTTTTCTGTACCAAGTGAACCTTTTTTATGACCGAAGTGAACTTTTTTTTTGAACAAAGTGAAAACTTTTTGAACTGTCTCGGCAATGATATGTGAACCTTTCTCGCGCATGCATGTGAACCTTCAGCTGGAAGATGAAGTGAACATTTTTCCTAAACAATTTTCTCGCACATGCAATGATATGTGAACCTTTCTCGCGCATGCATTTTTTGTTGTGTGTTTTTTACAGGAAACCATGAACTATTGGACAGACAAAATGAACTCCAGAAAAATAGAAAGAAAGCGAACTGTCCCTGTGAGTAATGCGAACTTGTATTGGTACTGTATTTTTTCAGAATGGTACTTAAGCTGAGCTTCTCATCTGGCTACTTGGGGTTTGCTTGCATGAACTGAACTGCGGGCTGCTGACAGTTGACGCTAACTAAACTGTCGTTGACGCTGGAGGAACGAAGCGGAGCGGCTATGGTGCCTCCCTCGCCTTCTCCGGTGACCAGGGCAGGCTTGAGCGTGGACTTCGGTAGCAGCCGCGCGGTCTAGGGATGCTGCCGGGATGCAGACGAAGGTGCGGGTCGCCGCTGGCCGTCCGGATGCAGGCCAATGCGCGGGATGCCGCCGGCCATCCGGGATCAGGCGGACGAGCTGGACGCCGCAGGGATAGTAGGCGGCGGATGTGGGGTCACCATTGCCCCAGATCGAGAGAGAAGGAGGAGGCGGGGACGGTGCCGTGGAAGCAGAGGGCGGGGGCAGCACTGGGGAAGCTGGAGGGAGGCAGGTGCCGGGGAAGAAGAGGGCGAGGGAGGCGCTGGGTAGGTAGGAGGCGGGTTCGTGGGCCGGGCAAGCAGAGGGGGGCTTGCCGGTGAGCCGCTTCGACGGCGGGGGAGGTACGCCAGGAACTGGGTCCGCTGTAGGGGGGCGTTGCCCACGGGGGGCTGATTCGGGAAGCCGGCCGGTGGCCGGGTCGGCGCGGGCTGGGAGGAAGCCGACGACGGGGGTGGGGTGGGGGGGCGTATAGGTCGCGCGACCGGAGGTTGAGGACGGTGGTCCTCGCATGTTTCTGGTCGGGCCAATTGGTAGGTGGTAGGTGGTGGGAAGGGAGCGGGGTGTGGGTGAGGGGATCGGGAGGTAGGAGACGACCTCGTTTCGGTCGTGGTAGGTGGGTCAGGTCGGTTAAAGATGAGAGTTCGGGGTGGGTTAGGTGGGGATCGGGATCGGGAACTGCTAGTGTTGCTAAAACAGGAATAGTTCCTGTTTAAGCTAAATAGGAATCTCTTAAGGGAGGCTCCTCTTAGCTATTCTAGAACCCTGTCCACCTTCTTAACCCGACCGGATCCCCCACCCAGCAGACACCCGGCCCACTAACGCCCGCACCCTACCCACGGCCTGCTACCTAGTACCTACCCACGCACTCCCGCACACCACCACCACCTCACGCACCACCCACCCTCCTAACCGTCGGCGCGCCGCCCCCGTCCCCACCGCCGGCGAGCCGCCCCTGCCTCCTCCGGTGCGCCGCCTCTGCTCTACCGTGCCTTCACGCTCTCCCACCTCCAGCGTGGAGCCCGCCACTCGAGAACCACCACCGCGCCACCGGACTAGGGCGCCGCCCATCATCCCGGCCCTCGGCCGACGCGGCCGGAGCTCCGCCCGTCGCCTCCTGTTTCTCGTCGCTGGTCGGGGTCGCCGCACGCTCCCATCCACGCGCGTCGGGGCGCCGTGCGCCTCCAATCTCCCATCGCAGGCCGGGGTCACCGCAAGGCCCCATGCCCCCATCCACGCGCGCCGGGCAGGCCGGGGCTCCGCGCACCGACGAGCGCTCGCGCGCGCTGCCTTGGCTCCGCACGCCGACGAGGTCTCCTGCCGCCGGCACCTCAACGACGACGAATCCAGCGCCCGCGCCTCCGCTGTCTCCCCTATGCACTTCGGCGACTGCTGGCCAAGGAGCTCCTCCGCACCGCCCTTGTGGTCGACGGCCGCGGACCACCCTGCCTGCCTGCTCACCGGAGAAGGAGACGGAGGAACCTTACTTCATCGTCACCTAGATTCGGCTAAGCTGCGAGGATGAGCAGCAGTTCACTTTATATTTTATTGCGGTTCAGATTTTCTCATCGATGTAGTTCGATGTAGTTCTCTGAATATATTTCCAGTTAGATGTATTTCCAAAGTTCAGTTTGTAGCATTTCTGTAGTCCAGACCAGCAAAACTCAATGTGGAAGAAGTATACTACTTTGAGCTTTGCCATTGTGTGAGGTCTGCCTATTTTCTTTTGTGTTGGGATATGAATAAATTGTAGTAAAACCAACTACAAGACTATTGTGATCGGAGAAGTTCAATTTACGTGACGTGCGAAGTTCATTTATTTGTTTGCAAGAAAAAGATTCAAATCAACCACCGTGGAAAAAAAGTTCACATTTCTTTGTCACGGCAGTAGCACGTGCATCTAGAGTTCCGCGAGGAAGTTCACTTGCATGCCCGGAAGAAGTTCACAGATGCGAAGCGGGAAGTTCAGAAAAAACGAGAATTCTAAAACAACAGAATTATGTATATTTAAAACTGTTTTTAAACCGTAAGGAATTTCGAAAAAATACGTGAGATAACAAAGTTGCGGATTTTTCATAGCTTTCCAACGGCGTATCATTTGCATCAATCCGATAAATGGTTTGAAAATGGCGATCAAAATACTGTACGGTTGCGAAAATAGTTTTAGTATATTTGAAATTCTTTAAAAAACCGTAACTAATTTCGAAAACCTGTGAAAATGAAAAGTTTCGTAATTTCCATAGCTATCCAACGGTATATCACATGCATCATTCCGATAAGCGGATCAAAAATCGCACTAGAAAATTTTCCCGTGAAGGTGGAGAATTAGTGTGTTCCGTCAGGAAGTTCACATTAGCATTGAATGAAGTCGATCAACTTTGCGAGGGAAGTTCAGAAGTGGTTCCAGAATAGCTATTCTAGAACTGGTTTACAGAATAGCAGACATATATATATATATATATATTGTGCAACGAAAAAACTTGTAAATATAGTTATCAAAGTTATTGTAGCAGTGAACTGAAGTGAATAATGTTAGGTGCATTAAGAAATAACTTGCATAGAATTGGTACACACAAATGATTGCACGGTGCATTTTTTACCATATTTTAATGTGATTATGACTCTTACAATGTAGTCCTCAGATCACTTGCTGAGTGATCCAAAGACACGAGGATTTTTCCAAGCCCAGGTAAAACATAATTGGATGTTATATTACCTGATATATCATCGCATAGAATTACAGACTCTAGGCGTTGTGCGGCCAACAAGACTGGGACTGCCTAGTCTAGAGGGATGCTAGGGCTACGTATATATGACAAACACGATATGTGGTACAATTGAATGATAAATTAGAGAAGTACTTACCAAATCGTATCAGTTGAATAATAACTTGGTGCAAATCAATGTAAGTTATGTTTGCATGTACTTAATCTAGCCGCGCAAATGCGCGGGTCACTCAGCTAGTTCATCGTTAATCGGAAAATTGCAAACGAGGTACCAAAATAATAAGCAGAACAATACATATCTAATAATGTCATTTCCATGCATGTAGACCTCATATTTTAGTACTATACATTTTGGGTCATAACTTAATTCATTAAGTTAAGAATGGAATTTTAACCCATTAATCGCGATATTTATTTTCGGGCTTCCATTTAATTTGTGGGTCATGCCCAAGACTATTGCAATGCATAATCTGACCATCTCATCATGAGTGTGCATTGCACCTTTTGTATTCGTGTTATTTATTGTTCTCCTATTATTGTTTGTGTTTTGGTAGATTCAGGAGTCGAGGTTCCACTGCAATACCTCGACGATCCGTACTATTAGCCCCACCAGCAAGGCAAGAGATAACCTAACCTTCTGTGCATATCTCATCCTATTGTTTACACAAGTATTTTCTCCACCATAATATTGCATTCGATTCCAATGTCAATTTTGGTCGATGGATAGAGTATCCTATTAATTGCATAGTTCCCTACACCATTACATGTTTTCCCTCCTATTATCCATAGGTTTGATATGTTGGGCAGAGTAATCACATCAGTTATATTTATGCTTAGCCATGCTTAGTCGAATGCTTAGTCGTCCGGTGATTATTTTCCATGTTGAGAAGTAATGGAATGTTCGGATGATATGGAAACTTGTGGTACTTAATTAAAATGCTTAAAGGCTTGGATGAGTTGCCATCGGGGTTGGTGGTGTTTTGTCTCATTCTTGCCGCCTAGGTGCGAGTTCTTGTCTCTTGAACCAAGATCGAGCGTGCTCCCATCGGTGGGGGTATGGGCCCCTTACTGACCGAATAACTTGTGCGGGCGTATCCAAGGGTCCTCTAGTTTGCACTTTCCATTTGCGTGTGAGTTGCAGGATGGATGAAGGCGCGATGAGGATGGTGGTGTTTAGGATGTGGCGATGGGGCAGGGTGTTGAAATAGGCACATAACTTGTCCTGTGGCCACGATGATTCTTGGATAGTCTCATGCGAGGTATAGATTTAACCGCTCTCACTCTGCCGGCTTTCCCCGGAAAAGAGCTAAACAGGCGAGCCGGAAGGTACTGATGGTTAAACTAGTACACCCCTGCAGGGTTTAAATCTTTTCGAAAAGCCGTGTCCATGGTTATGGACAACTTGGGAATAGATTATGAGATCATAGAAAACATGAACCTAATAAAATATGGCAACCTGAGAGTGAAGGTTCATTTCCTCGAGGGTGATTCGAGGGAGTGCCTTGGTGGAGATGAGTCATGGTTTCTGGATACTGTTGGTTCGATGTGAACTGAAGAATGAAAGCTTTACTATCTTATCCACTTTCGAAAAACCTTCTGAGTAGTCGATGCCATGAGTCATTGTCTTTAAAAAGGAAAACTAGCTTTATGCAAAACAACTACTATACAGCCTTGAAGCCAATCATCTGAGCATATATAGCTCTAGTAACCTTGCGAGTACGTCGTACTCAGCCTTGTTTTGTTGATTATTATTGTTTCAGAGTAGGACACCACCGAACAGGAAGGTGGGTTCTTTGTTGACATCGACGAGTAGTCTGGGGTTCCCAGGTGGCAGCTTGGGACGTCACGGAATAAGCTGGCTGGGATCTGTTATTGCAGGCCTCTTAGGCCATAATTTGGATCTTGTTGCTTAGACAACTAAATTTGCTTCCGCATGATGTAATGTTGGGTCTGTGACCTCTGATGTGTATTTTGCTATCTTTCTCATTATGATCTCTTGTGTAGTAGAGTTTGTGATGTGCCAGATGTTCCGCAGTCTTGATCTCTCTATTATGCATTGATTGCTATGCCAGTGATTATGGCATGATCGAGGTGTTGCGTTGCCGATGATCCATTCCGAGCACGCCTGCCAAAGGTTTTGGCCTGGGAGTGGTAACCCCAGTAACCTTTGATTGTGTAGCATGACCTGTGGGTTACATAGCATCTCTGTATAATTCCGGGGTCGGGGCGCTACAAATTGGTATCAGAGCAGGACTGCCTGTAGGAAACCCTTCTATTGGTCGATGTCGAGTCTAGTGTTTGTGAAAATTATTAATAACATAAAAATGAGTTGAGAAAACCATCTTAGGATTCTATTTACTCCTTACCTGGTATCACTCTAATCTCGGAGACATCTGATGCATGTAAAATGCATACATGAACTTTGCATTATAATACTCATATGTCAATCATATTTGCATCATATAAGGGTTATATCATTGTTTTATAATGATTTTGGGAAGATTTCACAGTTTTACAATTTTTCTGGAATTAACCCTGCACTGGCAGAAAACCCTATTTCTATATTTTGATGTTTCAGGGACCCAAACGACGACCAATTGACCTGAAAATTTACGAGGATCATTTTTTTGGAAGGAAGAAAGCGTAGGAGCGAAGTAAGCGAACAAACGGAGACCCGAGGGACAAAAGAGGTGGGCCCACATAGCCAGAATCCTTGGCCACGTGGGACACCCCATCTGGTGGCTCCGGTGCCGTCCGTTTTTGTCTCCGTCGCTTCGTCTTGACCTAAAACCGACTATAAAAATAGTCCCCCGAGGAGTTTCGGGAGGAGGCGGCGGAGAAACACAAAACCACGAAACAGAGAGTCAGAAGGCTGCCGCCGGAGAAGATCGGAGGGGGGAAATGCCGCCGGAATCACCTCCGGAGGGCTCCACCCCCCTCCGGCATGTTCATCATCAACATCTACAGCAAGATCATCTCCATCTCTCCACTATAAACTCTTGGCAAACATGATGTATGATGCAATATACTATTCCCTTGATCTATTGTGTCTCCCCATCTATGTTTGAGAAGTGATTGGTTCATGGCAATAGTGAAATAGTTCGTTGTTTGGTTGCATACAAGTTTTGTTATCTTTTATGATTGTCTTTATGTACAATATATGAGTGCATGCATATGTTGGGGAATGCATGTAAGGTGATCACCGGTAATGTAATGGAGTGAGGGAGACTTGGGAGGACATGTAAACCTGAGACCGAGTCATGAAGTTACTTTATTGGGGGATATACATAGGGGACCTTAGAACTTAAGGCTATGGTGGGACTTTTATGTATTAATAAATCTTGTGCAGTCATTTACTTGGCCATAAGAACCATCATAAGGGGTTTTAGTTCATTCACTTGGCTACACCTATTTATGGCTCCTTCCTAGAAGAAACAATTAAGACTAAAACATGTGCTTCACTAATTGTGACAACCACGCAAATGAAATAACAATTGCTAGAACATTTGCTCCCTTGATATATTTGCTACTTGCTACTTCGAGAAACTTGCTTAAGAAAACTGCTGAGAGAAACTTGCTCTAAGAAACTTGCGTTCGAAGCTTGATTGAGAAACTTGTTACTAGATAAACCCATTCCACATCACTTGCTTTCATTACTTAGTTCCTTTCATATTTCAACTTATTGCCTTGCACAAATGGCCATATAAGAGGGTCATAGGACTTTAGAGAATAGATAGTTTACCTTCAGCTCCTTGTGGGTTCGACACTCAAATACTTATCGAATTGTGCTACAGTGATTCCTTGCTCTTGGGGATTATCAAGTACTTTTCTGGCGCCATTGCCGGGGAGCGTTGTGCTAAGCTTTTATTCTTGTTTGCATTGCATACTAACATATAAATCTAAAACACAAAAAAAATTATAAAATGGAAAACAACCAAACAATTATAGATCTGTATAATATCTATCTTGAGTTAGGACATGAAGTGTTTGAGGAGAAAAATAGATTTATTTGCATAACAATCATGTTTGTGGTAGTACTAATTCTTTGAACACCTTTATTGCTAATGCTAAGGAAAACCTTAAGCTTGGGGAAGTTGTTTTGATGTATATTATATTTTCAGTCCACCTACTATTGAGGATGAAAGTGATTTAATTGAGTTTGATGATCCATTATGCTCATTAGATGATAAGTCTTCATGTGGTGATTCTATTCAAAACTATGTGGTTATGTTTAACTTTAATGCTTGCAACTATTATGAGAGAGGAAGAGATAAGAATCCCCTTTATGTTTCTATGTTATTTAAAACGCAAGCTATTGATTATTATATGCATTGGTTACCTCAAATTTGTTGTTATTATTCATATATAAAATTCCAATGCATAGGAAGAGGGTTAGACTTAAAAGTAAATTGTTTAATATTCTATTGTGTGTTCCCTATGCTTTAATTTCCTATTTAGTTTGAGCACACCTTTATATCTTTACCTATTGTTTGGTGACAATTAGTTTAAAATTTTCATTTTATATAAAATTTGGGAAAGTAAATGAGAAGGATGAGTAATGGAGAAGTTGGGGTCGACCTTGAACATGTGTTGTTCATGCCAATGGAACCGTTGCAAAGTCTCTATCATTAAAACTTTTCCCAAAGCTAAAACCAAATAAAAAGAGTTTTTATGTTGTATATATTTGGTTTTCCTTTTGCCTTTTGCTAAATCAAAAACAACAAAAATATTTTTCTTCTTCTTTGATTGTTTCTCTTGATTCTTGCTTGGTTCTTTGTGTTTCTTTTTGATTTTTATCTTCAGCTTAAGTTTTATATTTTTGAGTCAAGGTGCTTGTTTACTACTGTAACATCACCTTTGTATCTTATTTTTCATCTTAATGGCAAGAATAACCTCTTTTGAGAGGTAGGATTAAACAATAGCGATTTGCTGTCCAGAAAACAGATTCCTGAGCTTCACTGCGAAACATGTATAAAATCACAGAAGAGGAATTTTGACTTGATATTTTACGAAAGCAATATCCAGTCATTAATACACATTTCATTAGTTCAATGTTTTCTGATTTGAGCAACTTAAGTGCCTCTGAAAATTCACTCTTTACGAGCTGTCCAGTTTTTGACAGATTCTGTCTTTATTTTGCATTACTCTCATTACTTGTGTTTTGTGTGGTTCTATTGATCAAAGAGCAATACGCAACCATAGTAATATTAGCTAATGTGTAGAATCAACTCATGATATGTCTTTGCTGTACCTATGAGGATTTCATTTATGGAGACACTAACCCCTCTAATCAAGTTTTTATGATGAGTTTTGTGTGAAGAGAACTTTCAAGTGGAAGAGTTGAGGGTGATGAATAAAGATCACGAGGGACAAACACTCAAGCATGGGGATGTTATCCCTAGGCTCACCCAACATATATCAAATAAGTACAAGAATTCAAGCTTGGGATGCCAAGCCACCTCACTCCAACCATCTTGATACCAAGTAAGAAGCCTAGCTACATGGCTATAAAGAAAGCGCTTTAGGGAGGCAACCCGGTTGTTTTTATTTTTGATTTTCTTTGTGTCCTATTGATGTAAAAAGAGAATTAGTTTTTAGTTTTGTTTCTAAATTTTTTAATAAGTGCCAAGTTTTACCCATTTTGGGTTGAAAAAGTTGCTTATTGTATTCGGAGATCCTATTTCAGCACAAATCTGTGCACGGTATGATTTTTCATTCCTATTATGTAACTCCGAATGACTTGATATTTTAACTGTAACTGCAACTTTTCATCCTATGTAAGCATGAATATTCTCAGAATTGTTTGACATACTTAAGTAGGGTAGAAATATGCGTTTTGCTACTGCTATTTTTCTGGACAGATTCTGTCCTATTTTGTTTGATGCATTCTTTGAAATTATAAGTTTAATCTTATTGATTAACTTGAGTTTATGAGGAAGCATACAACATTATACACTTTCTGGACACTTAATATGAATTTATTTTCATGAATTTCTTTCAGAAAGCATTCTATCTTTTGTACCTACTAGTGTCACCCCACAGAAAAGAGATGGGAGAAAATTTTGTGTTGAAGTTTTTTCACAGGGATTAGAGGAGATGCACCAAGAGCTATCTAAGGATGGTGAAGACCATAAGCTTGGGGATGTCAAGGCACCCCACTGGACCAAACACTCTCGGTTTGCACACGTCTATTTTCTGTTTTTCTATCAACACATTACTATCACATAAACTTGGAGCGCCCTTTTATTGTTCTTTTTATTTTTGTTTTGCTTTTTCGTTAGACCATCACTATCATTTATTTTATGGGAGAGGTACTAGAATTTTGGGTTGAATTAAGTTGAATGCTATTAAAAATATTGGGATAAGGATGTTTGAGTTGATTCAAAAAGATACATATAGTTGCATGATTCATGTGCTTTTAATGAGTGTTAATTTGCAAGTGTTTTATCAAGAGCTATCTCTTCTTCATGTTTTGATGCTGAATGTTACTTTACTTTTTTTAACATGGATTGGTTAGTTCTATGGACACTTGTGCATGCATTTAGATGGTCAACTTTCTCCCTCTTGCTAGCCCAAAATTCCAACAACTAAAGGCTTGTTTTCCAACACCTTCAACCAAAGTTTTTCCAGTGAATCCACCATATCTACCTATTAGCTTTATGCTATTCCGAGTATGTTTATCATGTTATTTTGTATTATCTATACCTCTGAATTAAAATGCTTATGTTATTGATTGTTATGGGAAAAGTTGGTTAAACTGCTCTCATGAACTTGATGCACACCTTACTTTATTGCACTTAATAAACATGAACCATTGTGATTAAAATTATGAAGCTGTGAGCTTGAAAAGAGTCTTTGTTGGGGGTTAGCCCATATGTGCTATCACATGGCAAGCTTTCAACATGTTCTTAATTATATTAGTTGATATCATGTACTTTTGTTTATGGATGCCTGTCATAGTGCCAAATAAATGTGGAAACTAAGTAAGTTTAAGTAGTTTGTACAAATGGCTAGAGAGACACCTGGGCTGCTAATCTAAGCCATGCATCATTCATGGTGGAAATTTACTTACATACTATTGTGAACCTTCGGTGATGCACCTCATAATAAAAAGCTATATCAATAGTAAATAAAAAGGGTGTTGAGATTGTTCATTATGTTTGTTGTCTTGTCATTTTGACATGGGCTTGTTCCATGTCCTGGGACAAGAGGTACCCCAGTTGACCCTCTTAATGACGCTATTTTTACAATGACTTTAACTTGAACTTGCTTGGTAGCCCAAATGGAGTAACACCATGGTGTAGGTACTCGTATTCACAGGGCATGAAGCTTTCAACCCATACTTTGTCAAGCACACTACTCATATTTGGTTTCACTTTAAACTTTAACCATTCAAGATGTTATGATGGGGGTAATGAGAGCTTGACACCAATGAATACCACATTGCAAACATTAAGTTAAGTAGAAGCATTTGGAAGTTAGATGAAACTTATTCATGTTTTACCTCTACTCATTTATATATCTTTCCAAAGTGTCCACCTTTTATATTCAGATTTACAAGTGTACCCTATGACCATCATAGGATGTTTTTACATTTCATTATGCATACATTTGGTCCATAGTACTTTCTTCAATGGTGCACTTTGTGAATTATCATTGAACATCCTTGCATTGAATATTTGATATCACTTCACAATCTATCTTGCATATTGCTACTCCTTTGAAGAATAAATCATTTGACTTTATGTAGCAATAGTAATCATCTTTGATATCCATTGATAGTCTTAAAATGCAAAGTCCATGTTAGTTTTATCACCTTCATACTCGAGGACAAGTATAGGTTAAGCTTGGGGATGTTGATGCATGTAAAATGCATACATGAACTTTGCATTATAATACTCATATTTCAATCATATTTGCATCATATAAGGGTTATATCATTGTTTTATAATGATTTTGGGAAGATTTCACAGTTTTCCTATTTTTCTGTAATTAACCCTGCACTGGCAGAAAACCCTATTTTCTATATTTTGATGTTTCAGGGACCCAAACGACGACCAATTGACCTGAAAATTTACGATGATCATTTTTTTGGAACGAAGAAAGCGTAGAAGCGAAGGAAGCGAACAAACGGAGACCCGAGGGCCAAAAGAGGTGGGCCCACACGGCCAGATTTCTTGGCTGCGTGGGACCCCCCATCTTGGGCCTCGTGGCTCCGATGTCGTCCGTTTTCATCTCCGTGGCTTCGTCTTGACCTAAAACCGACTATAAAAATAGTCCCCCGAGGAGTTTCGCGAGGAGGCGGCGGAGAAACACAAAACCACGAAACAGAGAGTCAGAAGGCTGCCGTCGGAGAAGCTCGGAGGGGGGAAATGCCACCGGAATCACCTCCGGAGGCCTCCACCCCCCTCCGGCGTGTTCATCATCAACATCTATAGCAAGATCATCTCCATCTCTCCACTGGAAAGTCTTGGGAAACATGATGTATGATGCAATATACTATTCCCTTGATCTATTGTGTCTCCCCATCTATGTTTGAGAAGTGATTGGTTCATGGCAATAGAGAAATAGTTTGTTGTTTGGTTGCATACAAGTTTTGTTATCTTTTATGATTGTCTTTATGTACAATATATGAGTGCACGCATATGTTGGGGAATGCATGTAAGGTGATCACCGGTAATGTAATGGAGTGAGGGAGACTTGGGAGGACATGTAAACCTGAGACCGAGTCATGAAGTTACTTTATTGGGGGATATACATGATGGGGTCGCAGCATAGAAAATAAAAAATTTCCTACGCGGCAAGCGGAATAAACCCCAAGGATCTAGATCTACGAGATGAAGATAGCGAAGGTGAGATCCAATCTCTTACCCTTGAAGATCAACAAACACGTTTTGTCGGTGCAGGGGTTGGCTAGTCGATCCCCGCAACTAGACTCGTCTAGTCGCGAGGAGATGTATTATCCTCGAGATCCAATCCGGTGAAGTGCAGCAACGGGCAGCACCTCCACGGTGTCCACACGTACGGCTCGATGAAGATGTGAACTCCTTGATCCCGCAAGCGAGAGGACGTGGCCTTGATGATCTCAGCAGCACGACGGTTGTGTCGGTGTCGATGACGATCTCCACGAGCAGGGCTTCACCAAGCCAAGCAAAAGGAGAGGGAGAGGTGGAGGTGGCGGCACGGCAGCCCTCCGAGGAAGGAGGGGTGCGGCTAGGGTTAGATGGGAGAGGGGGTGCGGCTAGGGTTGCTTTGGGGCGGCAGCTTCCTTTGTGTGTGCCGCACCCCTCCCCTCTCCCCTTTTTATAGGTGGCCGGCTAGGGTTAGGGCAGGGGCCGGCCGGCCCCCTTGCTTGCCCCCCAAGTTGGAGTCCATCTAGGACTCCTCCTTGGGCCCCTTTCCTAAAGGGTGGAGGGCCCAACTCCTAGTCCAACTAGGAGTGGGTTTCCCCCTCTCCCTAGCCGCATTGCCCATGTGGGCCATTGGGTGGTGCGGCACACCATGTGGTGGCTGCACCCCTTTGGTCCATGTGGGCCCCCATACAATATGTGGGTCCCACTTCTAGAACCTTCTAGAACATTCCGGAACCTTCCGGTACCCTATAAATATTTTCCGGAACTTTTCCGAAACCTCCGGAAACAACTTTCCATATATGAATCTTATTCTCCGGACTCCTCCGGAACCTCTCGTGACGTCCGGGATCCCATCCGAGACTCCGAATCACCATTCGTTCGTTTCACCATTTAATTCATCGCAAAACCTAATTTCATCGGAACGTTAAGTGTGTGACCCTACGGGTTCGAGAATGCATAGACATGATCATATCAATAATTAATAGCGGGACCGGGATGCCCATATTAATTCCTATACACTCAACGAAAACCTTTTTCTCGATTGAACCACGATGCCGGAGATTCAATTAATCTCATATACGATTCCCTTTGTCTCACGGTATTTTACTTGCCTGAGATATAATCGTTGACATCCCCATGTCCAGTTTTATCTCGTTACCGGCAAGTTCTCTTTACTCGTCCATAATATAGGACCCTCGTGATTACCATCTAATCACCTGTCTGCAGACTTTTGATGCTATATTACCGAGAAGGCCTGGAGATATCTTCTCCGTCACATGGAGGAACAAATCCCACTCTTGATTCATATCACCCAACAACCCACCATCGGAGATACCTGAAAGCCA
Source organism: Puccinellia tenuiflora (assembly GCA_012064385.1). Lineage (NCBI taxonomy): Eukaryota > Viridiplantae > Streptophyta > Magnoliopsida > Poales > Poaceae > Puccinellia > Puccinellia tenuiflora. The sequence continues at coordinate 937,620 of QRDG01000145.1, forward strand.
CCTTTATAATCACCCAGTTACGAAGTGACGTTTGATGTCCACAAAGTATTCCTCCGGCGAACGGGAGTAATATAATCTTATGGTCTAAGGAAACTATATTTGGCATATGAAAGTGTTGACAACAAAACTTTTGTGACACGATTAATTGCAACTCTTTATTTGGGTCATGTCCATCACACCATTACTCCTAATGATATGACTCCGTTATCAAGTGACTATAACAAGTCCATAGTTAGGAAACTCTAACTATCTCTTGATCAACGAACTAGTCCAGTAGAGGCTCACTAGGGACTCCGGGTGTTTATATTCCACACATGTATTATGTTTCCATTTAATACAATTATAGCATGGATAATAAACTATTATCATAAACGTGAATATGCTTAATAAACCATTTTATTATTGCCTCTAGGGCATATTCCCAACAGTCTCCCACTTGCACTAGAGTTAATAATCTAGTTTACATTTCCTCAATCCAACACCCATGGAGTGTAACGCCCCAAGATCGGTATTATGCAGATTTTAGCGTTCCAGCCAAATCCGGATAATAACGATCCTAAAGGATGCCCACCAGGCATAACGGGCACGTCGCAACACACACGTTATGCGGGTGGAATTATGATAACATTACAATAGTTCTCGATGGAACCCTCAAAAGAACATATATACAACAACGACTCACAGAGTCAAGAGCAAAGATACAATACAAAGATCCAAAATAACAACGGAAGCGGGTAGCGTCCGGCTACGGACAAGATACAAATTGGACTAAGAGTCCTGAAGATAAACGAAGGCACCATATCCCTGCCCAGGCCAAGCCGGAGGGATTCCCAAGCTAACGTCGTCAGACTTCAAACCTGTTGGCTGCATTGGAATAGCAGCCCCGAAGGGGTCAGTACTATAAAACAGTACTGGCAAGTAATACTCACAAGATATCAAAGCTGGAATTCCGGGGAAGAGGGTTAGCGATTGAGGCGGCGGCAAACAGCACTAACAACTTACAGAGACACACTACAACTTTCGTCTAACAGAGACAAGGTAAGAGAGCGCATAAGGAACCAACTATTCTATCACCAAACAAACCCGCCCTAAAACGACTCCCTCGTATCCTCAGCCCACGAGGAAGAAGTCCGGGCACTCACACGGTGGACAAGTTTTATGGTTTATTATTCAAGTGATCTATCTTACTAGTCAAGTTATTATCATCATAAGGTGCAAGTTGTCTATGATCTTTTTAGCCAGCGCATTTCACCAAGTCGTCCATAACCGCGGACACGGCTTTTCGAAAAGATTTAACCCTGCAGGGATGCACCAATGAACCCACACGCATCGAAACTCTCGCTTAGAGGTGTACCGATGGAGGTTTCGACACAATACTTCCCTTCAATACAAACAAGTCCAGGGAGCCACCTAGCTAGGACTGATCCACCTTGAGAGTCCGGCCGAAGCTTCGAGGTGGGCCTAACCGTTGCGTGAACGGCTTCGGGAGGGAACACTCATACGATTGCCCCTCCTTCCACATGCGGTTAACGCACGGTCCGCAAAATCTACGAAACACCCGAACTACTTGTGGCATCCTGGACAGGTTTGAGGATCCGGTAATAGATTGCGGGGAGGCCCATAGAACTCCCACATGTGGTTAGTGCGCTCAGTCTTCGATCAGCGGAAAAGAACTCGGGTCCTAGGCGACACTAGCAGAACAAATCACCACGATTGGCCTTCCGCCGGTGCCTTATCTTTATTAAGTTATTCCCATCGCAACAGAAAGTAAAGATTACCATTTTAGTTGAGCCTAGCTACCATGTTAACAAGACTAGACAAAAGATAACAGGACTGAAGCAAAGCACCTAAGCATGCACTACGACTCGCAAGGCTAACAAGGTAAACAAACAACAGGTTAATAGGCTGTGGGGGTGTGTCTTATCTTGGCTGCAAGGGAACCATGCAAATAGGATCGGACACAAGCATCGCAACATAAGGCTAGCAAGGAACAAAAGATAGGACGAGTAAGAGACAGAAGACAAGCAAAGATAGCAAGGGAGTATCACTTGCCTGCAATCCGGTAGAGGTAGCAGAACCTGTCGTTGCTCACATCAACTCAACGGCCTATCCCGAGAAGAAGCAACGAACACTGGGCAACGGAAAAGATGCATTTTACTATTAAGGCAAAAGAAGCGGCATGTTGATGACATGATGCATGACAAATTAAATGTTGTCCAATTTTATTCCCTAACACATGACAAAACATTTTAAATGGGATCGGTGCACAATATAGATGTACCGAACAAATCCCATAATTACTTGATTTAGTTCGACTAAATGGATAAAGGTGCGATGTTAATTAATGATGCATGATTTTAGAAGATACGGATATATATGGCATATAGGGGTTTAGGGTTGGGGTCACACATCGGATCGAGGAACTCCGGATTCGGAGAGGAAGTAGTCGAAGTAGTCGTCGTAGTCGAAGTAGTCGAGGTAGTCGTTCATCCGGAGTCGAAGTAGTCGACGTCGTGGAAGTAGTCGTACTCGGGTCGTCGTCGATGCGGACCTTGGCGTTTCGGGCCTCGGGGTCGTCGGGGTTCACGGCATCGGAGAACTTGGCGTCGGGGATTTGTCTTCACGGCGCTTCACGACGGGAACCGGAGAACACGTCGGGAACGAGATCGGGAAACAGCTTCACGTCGGGAAAACAGGGATCGGGAAACTGCATCGGGAAGGAATCGGGGAACTTTCCCGTCGGGGACAGATTCACGACATCGGGAAACAGAAACGGGGAACCGGGAAACGTCGGGGAACAGCTCCACAATGGGGAAAACGGGGAACACGACAACGGCGCACCGGAGACCAATGGGGACGGGAACAAGACACGCGGAGACGCGCACGGAGACGTGCAGCAGCTCAGGCAGGAGGCCACCACGGCATCGGAGGAAACATGGATTGCATCTTGTTGCTGCTGCTGCACACGCACAGACAGGAGGAGGACAGAGGGCTCGGGGAAGCGCGACCAGAGGAAGAAGCTTGGGGGTCGGCCGGGGCAGGAGGCTAGCAGCCGGAGGTCAAGGGAGGCAGGAGCACGGCGGGGCACGACGGGATGGAGGCGGCTGGGGCGTCGGTGCGGACGGTGGGAGGAGAAAGGGGCCAGCGCGGGAGGAGCCGGGTCAGGGAGAGGAGGAGCGGTCGACGACGAGTCGGGTCGGGGCGCAGGGAGCAGAGGAGCCGGGAAGGGAGGACGGAGCCGGAGCTTGGCGGGCGACACCGGAGATGAGCTCGGCCGGGAGAGGATGGGGCCGGCCTGGCGGCGGCCATGGGAGGCGCAGGAGACGGACAAGAGGGAGAGAAAGGAGAGGGGAGGCGCGCGGGAGCGGCGCATGGAGGAAGACGTCGGGGAGGAGAGGCCGGCGAGGGAGCGGGCACGGGTGGTGTGCTGCGTCGGGGAAGAGGAAGGAAGGTGCGGGCACGGGAGAGGAGGAAAGGTGAAGAGAAAGAAAAAGAAGAGAAGGAAGAGAAAAGAAAAAGGGGAAGGAGTGGAAAAGAAAAGAGAGAGAGAAGGAAAGGAAAAAGGAGAGGGAGAAAAGGAAAAGGGAGGGGGAAAAGAATAGGAAAAGGGGGTGGAAGGGCGGATCCGCGAAACACCAAAAAGGGGAGAGGGTGGCTGCAAAAAGGCAGGGGGTGGGAAAGGAAAAAGCCAGGGGCAGGATTAGGGTTTGCTCTAGGGTTTGCTTAGCTGGGCTTTTGGGCCTAGCTAGCTGGGCTGCTCTCTCTCACACTCAAAGCATTTATTTTTCTGGCAAAAATAATTTGACAAATAATTTTCAAAAACGGAGACGACTGTCTCGATAAAATATTTTCCGACAATTTTAGAAAAATAAAATAGGGTTTATTAAAAATAATTTTTGCGGTCAAAAACATGCGATGCGATGATGCTGATGTCATGATGATGCAAAAACAAAAACAAGCAAAAATCTAATTTGGGGAAAAACCCCGGGGCATTACAACCGACACCACTAACAAGGGATCTCGCCCCGAGATCCACGCTACCGTCGGAGAGAAGAAGAGCAAGGTGAACTATCGAATCTTGTCGCACCTGGTTGATCTTCTCGACACCACTAACAAGAAGTTCTTGCTCACATCGATGATGATGACCGTCTGTCGAAATCCTTCCGAAGAACGTACCTATTAGGATAAAAGGTATAGATCGTCCACCCTCGAAGATGCTATGACCGGAAGATAGATGAGAGAGAAGATTTAAATCATATAAGGTAAGAAGGAAAAAGAATAGAGGTAAGGAGTAAACAAGAATTCCTATTGAGATCTTTTCAAATAGCTTTTAGTAAAATAATTTGGACACTCTACAACAACGACCATTAGCTAGGGTATCCTACAGGCAGACTGGACCGACGGGGTATCGAAGAACCAGAGCTCTGATACCACTTTGTAACGCCCCAAGATCGGTACTATGCAGATTTTAGCGTTCCAGCCAAATCCGCATAATAACGATCCTAAAGGACGCCCACCAGGCATAACGTGCACGTCGCAACACACACGTTATGCGGGTGGAATTGTGATAACGTTACAATAGTTCTCGACGGAACCCTCAAAAGAACATATATACAACCACGACTCACAGAGTCAAGAGCAAAGATACAATACAAAGATCCAAAATAACAACGGAAGCGGGTAGCGTCCGGCTACGGACAAGATACAAATTGGACTAAGAGTCCTGAAGATAAACGAAGGCACCATATCCCTGCCCAGGCCAAGCCGGAGGGATTCCCAAGCTAACGTCGTCAGACTTCAAACCTGTTGGCTGCATTGGAATAGCAGCCCCGAAGGGGTCAGTACTATAAAACAGTACTGGCAAGTAATACTCACAAGATATCAAAGCTGGAATTCCGGGGAAGAGGGTTAGCGATTGAGGCGGCGGCAAACAGCACTAACAACTTACAGAGACACACTACAACTTTCGTCTAACAGAGACAAGGTAAGAGAGCGCATAGGAAACCAACTATACTACTCACCAAACAAACCCGCCCTAAAACGACTCCCTCGTATCCTCAGCCCACGAGGAAGAAGTCCGGGCACTCACACGGTGGACAAGTTTTATGGTTTATTATTCAAGTGATCTATCTTACTAGTCAAGTTATTATCATCATAAGGTGCAAGTTGTCTATGATCTTTTTAGCCAGCGCATTTCACCAAGTCGTCCATAACCGCGGACACGGCTTTTCGAAAAGATTTAACCCTGCAGGGATGCACCAATGAACCCACACGCATCGAAACTCTCGCTTAGAGGTGTACCGGTGGAGGTTTCGACACAATACTTCCCTTCAATACAAACAAGTCCAGGGAGCCACCTAGCTAGGACTGATCCACCTTGAGAGTCCGGCCGAAGCTTCGAGGTGGGCCTAACCGTTGCGTGAACGGCTTCGGGAGGGAACACTCATACGATTGCCCCTCCTTCCACATGCGGTTAACGCACGGTCCGCAAAATCTACGAAACACCCGAACTACTTGTGGCATCCTGGACAGGTTTGAGGATCCGGTAATAGATTGCGGGGAGGCCCATAGAACTCCCACATGTGGTTAGTGCGCTCAGTCTTGGATCAGCGGAAAAGAACTCGGGTCCTAGGCGACACTAGCAGAACAAATCACCACGATTGGCCTTCCGCCGGTGCCTTATCTTTATTAAGTTATCCCCATCGCAACAGAAAGTAAAGATTACCATTTTAGTTGAGCCTAGCTACCATGTTAACAAGACTAGACAAAAAGATAACAGGACTGAAGCAAAGCACCTAAGCATGCACTACGACTCGCAAGGCTAACAAGGTAAACAAACAACAGGTTAATAGGATGTGGGGGTGTGGCTTATCTTGGCTGCAAGGGAACCATGCAAATAGGATCGGACACAAGCATCGCAACATAAGGCTAGCAAGGAACAAAAGATAGGACGAGTAAGAGACAGAAGACAAGCAAAGATAGCAAGGGAGTATCACTTGCCTGCAATCCGGTAGAGGTAGCAGAACCTGTCGTTGCTCACATCAACTCAACGGCCTATCCCGAGAAGAAGCAACGAACACTGGGCAACGGAAAAGATGCATTTTACTATTAAGGCAAAAGAATCGGCATGTTGATGACATGATGCATGACAAATTAAATGTTGTCCAATTTTATTCCCTAACACATGACAAATCATTTTAAATGGGATCGGTGCACAATATAGATGTACCGAACAAATCCCATAATTACTTGATTTAGTTCGACTAAATGGATAAAGGTGCGATGTTAATTAATGATGCATGATTTTATAAGATACGAATATATATGGCATATAGGGGTTTAGGGTTGGGGTCACACATCGGATCGAGGAACTCCGGATTCGGAGAGGAAGTAGTCGAAGTAGTCGTCGTAGTCGAAGTAGTCGAGGTAGTCGTTCATCCGGAGTCGAAGTAGTCGATGTCGTGGAAGTAGTCATACTCGGGTCGTCGTCGTGGCGGACCTTGGCGTTCCGGCTTCGGGGTCGCCGGGGTTCACGGCATCGGAGAACTTGGCGTCGGGGATTTGGCTTCACGGCGCTTCACGACGGGAACCGGAGAACACGTCGGGAACGGGATCGGGAAACTGCATCGGGAAGGAATCGGGGAACTTTCCCGTCGGGGACAGATTCACGACATCGGGAAACAGAAACGGGGAACCGGGAAACGTCGGGGAACAGCTCCACAATGGGGAAAACGGGGAACACGACAACGGCGCACCGGAGACCAACGGGGACGGGAACAAGACACGCGGAGACGCGCACGGAGACGTGCAGCAGCTCAGGCAGGAGGCCACCACGGCATCGGAGGAAACATGGATTGCATCTTGTTGCTGCTGCTGCACACGCACAGACAGGAGGAGGACAGAGGGCTCGGGGAAGCGCGACCAGAGGAAGAAGCTTGGGGGTCGGCCGGGGCAGGAGGCTAGCAGCCGGAGGTCAAGGGAGGCAGGAGCACGGCGGGGCACGACGGGATGGAGGCGGCTGGGGCGTCGGTGCGGACGGTGGGAGGAGAAAGGGGCCGGCGCGGGAGGAGCCGGGTCAGGGAGAGGAGGAGCGGTCGACGACGAGTCGGGTCGGGGCGCAGGGAGCAGAGGAGCCGGGAAGGGAGGACGGAGCCGGAGCTTGGCGGGCGACACCGGAGATGAGCTCGGCCGGGAGAGGATGGGGCCGGCCTGGCGGCGGCCATGGGAGGCGCAGGAGACGGACAAGAGGGAGAGAAAGGAGAGGGGAGGCGCGCGGGAGCGGCGCATGGAGGAAGACGTCGGGGAGGAGAGGCCGGCGAGGGAGCGGGCACGGGTGGTGTGCTGCGTCGGGGAAGAGGAAGGAAGGTGCGGGCACGGGAGAGGAGGAAAGGTGAAGAGAAAGAAAAAGAAGAGAAGGAAGAGAAAAGAAAAAGGGGAAGGAGTGGAAAAAGAAAAGAGAGAGAGAAGGAAAGGAAAAAGGAGAGGAAGAAAAGGAAAAGGGAGGGGGAAAAGAATAGGAAAAGGGGGTGGAAGGGCGGATCCGCGAAACAGCAAAAAGGGGAGAGGGTGGCTGCGAAAAGGCAGGGGGTGGGAAAGGAAAAAGCCAGGGGCAGGATTAGGGTTTGCTCTAGGGTTTGCTTAGCTGGGCTTTTGGGCCTAGCTAGCTGGGCTGCTCTCTCTCTCACACTCAAAGCATTTATTTTTCTGGCAAAAATAATTTGACAATTAATTTTAGAAAACGGAGACGAACGTCTCGGTAAAATATTTTCCGACAATTTTAGAAAAATAAAATAGGGTTTATTAAAAATAATTTTTGCGGTCAAAAACATGCGATGCGATGATGCTGATGCCATGATGATGCAAAAACAAAAACAAGCAAAAATCTAATTTGGGGAAAAACCCCGGGGCATTACATGGAGTCTCACTCATGAAGTCTCAGTGCTGATCATGTTTGCTTATGGAAGAGGTTATGTCCGTGCTCTGTACTTTACAGCTCTTTATGTCCTTTGCAAAAATTTGTAACTGTCACCTACTTTGACATTACTTTATCATCACATGATAAACTTCCTAATATCCCATGATAAAACTCATTATCATATAATGTATATAATATGTTTGGTTATAGAGTGAGATATTCATATCCTTTTATGCCTATATGTATGATCAGTCAAATGGACTTTCTCATAACATATGCATCCGGAACTCACTCGATCTTGAAACAACTTTCTCAAACCAAAATATTATATCTTATTTCAATCCTTGAATTAATCATATACTCCTATATGTTTTAGACTTAACAAATCAGCAGTGTAACTTTGCACTCCGATATTTCCGATCATGCTTTCGCTGCGCTGCTCTGACTTTAAAAGATCTCCAATTTAGTCTGGCTTTATGACTTCAACCAAGTCTACCATAACTTAAATTCATCTCAATTCCATGAAAAATGACTCCTCATTTAACATGTTCTTACAATTAAGAACTTGGGTCACTTATCGTCACATACAAACACATGGTTCTTATATGTTGAGACCTATGAACAATTCATAGCGAATTCCAACATATCCTCCAACCATCAATTTTGTACTGAGTTCTCAACTCAATGTTTCACCTGTATGTTACAATGAGATGAACCATTCTTCTCTTGTTTCCATTTTGAACTCCTTCAAAACTTGTTCAGGTTAAAACATCCTGACCTTAATGTTTATCAAACTTATCTATCCTCCATAGATACATTCATCTACATGAATATTTGACGTTCAAACTAACTTCATAAGTTATGCATTGGTCCATGACAACATTTACAACATTTACGAAATCTCCATTTCATTCAAATACGATGTTGTAAACTCCCACTCAAATATATACCATACACATATTAAATTGTGAAACCACTATGGCTCCCACTCAGAAATATGTTATCTTTATATTTGACCATGATTAACTAGTTCCCACTCAAACATATGTCACCACATATTTTGATTATGGAAATTAATTTCTGCTCTAACTTAATATATGTCACCACATATCTTAATTAGATCCCACTCAGTTTCTTATGCACTTTCTCGACACTTTGGACTCCTCCAAAATTCTTAACTCTTAAGATTCGAGAACTCATATACGAAACGCTCGCACCTTGCCAGCTCTAAGTTTTATTTATTCCACGCAAACTCTTTGCAAAATAAATATGTGAAACATTCTTTTCACAAAATCAAGTAACGATTACTTTATGATTTAAAGTTAAAATAAAATGACTTTCAGTCACTTTCGTATTTTAAAGTTTCAATTTCTTCTTTTGTAGTTTTGCAGGTATGTCTTGTTTCTCAAACATGCCAAGTAAATCATGAATATTATTTTGCAATTTTTGACAAAATTCATATTCTTGAACCCCACTTCTCTTTAGACAAGCTAAACCAAAATTCAATGATCATCATCATTAAAACTTTTTATGTGACAAGTTTTAACCAACATAGCACTTTACATATGTGCCACTTGATACATAAACATGCAAGGTTTAAGCTTTCTAAATTTATTCCAACAATTCTTTTATCCATGAAACCATTTCATGATAAAACCACTAAAACACACAACACAACCAAACACATTGGTTTGTTCCTTTTAGTCTCACATTGTGGAATCTCTATTCATAATCTCATATGAATATTCTACAAAACTTCATTTGCTTTGGTTTTTAATTATCTCATAATTATTGCAACCACTATTTCACATAACTCATATGCGAAACGCAAATCATTAAATAGATCCTTTATTTAAAACAGAGTGTTATCAAAATAAATCTAAATGATACAAATAAACCCTTAAATTCAAAACCCTTCTTTATGACCACATAACATCAAATATAATGTGACTACAACACTTTAGGTTTATCAAAACACTTTTGAATAATCTCTAAATATTGTAATTTGTGATAACACTTGTCACAAGTCTTCATACTAAACAATAACTCAAATATTTTGTCTCTTTTGATCAAATCGGAAAGACTCAATTATCTTGTTAACTTAATATCCTCCACTTCCATGGTCTCATCATGACATGAATAAATACTCCTATTTACTCATTCACGATAAGATAATGATGTCTCTTATTCACTGAAAAAATTCCACCAACACTTGTGTTTATTTTCCAGTTACTCATGGCATTTTCATAAAATGGCATTTTTAATTATGCTACTTGGTGATGCGCATCAGAATACTCACCAACACTATAGCACAACTAAAATTAAATCTCATCATTAAGTATTGGATATTTTAGCATGTCTTTATTTTATAAGTGTTTAACTAATTATCGTTTAAATCTGACAAAGGACAATAATCTCATAATCGAAACGTGATCTCCAAAAGGGATTACTCATGAAAATAGAACAACCACTTGTCTTTAACATGAATGACCGTCTCACAAACCGAGACACACTAATTTAAGATCACACTCAATTCGATTACAAAACTCATTCAAATCCTCTAATTTAAAACGATAAATGTAGAAGTGAAATGACGCCAGCATCAACTCCTTGATTGCCATCTTCCGCGAAATCCACTCAGTCCCTCCATGCACTTCTCAAACGGCGGGCCCTGTTTTCACAAAACAGCACAAGTATCAAATACTTAGCTCACCATAAGTGTAAATGGGACATTTAAACATTTATAACTAGTATATCAAAATATACCTTCTGCATTGACTACTTCTCCTGCTATGGGTTCCACTTTAACTTGATGCAGCCGGGAAATAAACTCACAGAAGGTGATCGAATCCCTTCCCATGACATAGTTCCTGACATAATCCTTATAGCTGGGGAAAAGCGAGCGCAGCACCCCATCTATTGCCAGCTCGTCAGTTATTTCATGGTTCCAAACATCCACCATAGTATAATACAGCCGGTGCATCTTACTCAGGTGTTGTTCCAAGCAAGTGTTTTCTTCCATCTTAGTTGAAAGAAAATCATCCAAGCATTCAAACCTTGCAACTCTAACTTGTGCTATGAACCTTCTTTTCAGCTCATCGACAATCTCCATTGCGCTCAAGTTTCCAAATTGTCTACCAAGGTTAGAATCCATGAAGGTGCATATCAGCCACTCGACTCTCAAGTAGGTGGTCTTTTGATCGTACCACTCCATATACCCTTCATAGTCAGCAGTAACATCAGGGCGTTTTTCTAAAGGTTCATCTATCACGTAGAGCTCGCCATTGGTGTGTAGGGCTTCTCTCAGACGCATGTACCACTCAGCAAAGTTTGACCCATCGAGATGCAGCTCCTCAGCAAGAAACATACTACTGTAGTCGCCCATGATCTACAAGGATTTTGCAAAGATATCTTTAGGACTCTTGTTTATGATAATTTTAGTTCAACTTAATCAAATTAATATATGAACTCCCACTAAACTCAACATCTCTCTGGTTGTTTAGTGACACATGATCCAAATCCACTACACCACAACCGATCATCACGTGAGGTGATGTAGCTTCAATGGTGAACAACTCAGTGTTGATCATATCATTCATATGACTCGTGTTTAACCTTTCGGTTCCGTGTTCCCGAGGCCATGTCTGTACATGCTAGGCTCGTCAAGACAACCGTAGTATTTTCGCATGTGTAAACTGGCTTACACCCATTGTATGTGAACGTTGAATCTATCACACCCGATCGTCACGTGATGCTTCGAAACGACGAACTTTCGCAACGGTGCATACTAGGGGAGAACACTTAATTATCTTGATATTAACATGAGAGATCACCTTATCATGCTACCGTCGCGATCACATCTAAGCATAACAATAAGGTGCATAAAAGGGATTAACATCACATGCAATTCATAATTGTGATATGATATGGCCTTTCTTCTTATGCTTTTGATCTCCATCTCCAAAGCACCGGCAAGATCTCCATCTCCGGCATGATCTCCATCATCGTGGCGCCATCACCATGGTTGTCCACCAACTATTGCAACTACAACTAATGCTACTCTTAGCAATAAAGTAAAGCAAATACATGGTGATTCATTGACACGCAGGTCACATAAAATAAAAGACAACCATATGGCTCCTGCCGGTTTGCCGTACTCGTCGACATGCAAGTCGTGAAATATTACAAACATGATCATTGCATACATTATCACGAATCACATTGGCCATATCACATCACTTGACCCCCTCTGCAAAAACAAGTTAGACGTCCTCTACTTTGTTTATGCAAATTTTACGTGGCTTGGGTCAATGAGATAGAACCGTTCTAATCTACGCAAAACCACAACGGTGATATAATAGTTGCTTATTTACTCATCCTTTTGAAAGGCCTTCCATTGAAAATTGCATCCTCACTAAAGCAAGAGAAACAGACACCCGCCAGCCACTTATGCAAAACAAGTTGCATGTCAGTCGTGGAACCGGTCTCTCGTGCATGGACGAGTAAGGTTGGTCCGGGCCGCTTCAATCTCACAATACCGCAAAGATGCAAAGTGCACGCGAGAAGGTAGCAACATAAAATATCAACGCCCACAACTCCTTGTGTTCTAATCGCACCAACATCTACGAATAGATCTAGGCTCTGATACCACTGATGGGGTCGCAGCATAGAAAACAAAAATTTTCCTACGCGGCAAGCAGAATAAACCCCAAGGATCTAGATCTACGAGATGAAGATAGCGAAGGTGAGATCCAATCTCTTACCCTTGAAGATCAACAAACGCGTTTTGTCGGTGCAGGGGTTGGCTAGTCGATCCCCGCAACTAGACTCGTCTAGTCGCGAGGAGATGTATTATCCTCAAGATCCAATCCGGTGAAGTGCAGCAACGGGCAGCACCTCCATGGCGTCCACACGTACGGCCCGATGAAGCCGTCAACTCCTTGGTCCCGCAAGCGAGAGGATGTGGCCTTGATGATCTCAGCAGCACGACGGTTGTGCCGGTGTCGATGACGATCTCCACGAGCAGGGCTTCGCCAAGCCAAGCAAGAGGAGAGGGAGAGGTGGAGGTGGCGGCACGGCAGCCCTCCGGGGAAGGAAGGGTGCGGCTAGGGTTATATGGGAGAGGGGGTGTGGCTAGGGTTGCTTTGGGGCGGCAGCTTCCTTTGTGTGTGCCGCACCCCTCCCCTCTCCCCTTTTTATAGGTGGCCGGCTAGGGTTAGGGCAGGGGCCGGCCGGCCCCCTTGCTTGCCCCCAAGTTGGAGTCCATCTAGGACTCCTCCTTGGGCCCCTTTCCTAAAGGGTGGAGGGCCCAACTCCTAGTCCAACTAGGAGTGGGTTTCCCCCTCTCCCTAGCCATATTGCCCATGTGGGCCATTGGGTGGTGCGGCACACCATGTGGTGGCTACACCCCTTTGGTCCATGTGGGCCCCCATACAATATGTGGGTCCCACTTCTAGAACCTTCTAGAACATTCCGGAACCTTCCGGTACCCTATAAATGTTTTCCGGAACTTTTCCGAAACCTCCGGAAACAACTTTCCATATATGAATCTTATTCTCCGGACTCCTCTGGAACCTCTCGTGACGTCCGGGATCCCATCCGAGACTCCGAATCACCATTCATTCGTTTCACCATTTAATTCATCACAAAACCTAATTTCGTCGGAACGTTAAGTGTGTGACCCTACGGGTTCGAGAATGCATAGACATGATCATATCAATAATTAATAGCGGGACCGGGATGCCCACATTAATTCCTATACACTCAACGAAAACCTTTTTCTCGATTGAACCACGATGCCGGAGATTCAATTAATCTCATATACGATTCCCTTTGTCTCACGATATTTACTTGCCCGAGATATAATCGTTGACATCCCGATGTCCAGTTTTATCTCGTTACCGGCAAGTTCTCTTTACTCTTCCATAATATAGGATCCTCGTGATTACCACCTAATCACCTGTCTGCAGACTTTTGATGCTATATTACCGAGAAGGCCTGGAGATATCTTCTCCGTCACATGGAGGGACAAATCCAACTCTTGATTCATATCACCCAACAACCCACATCGGAGATACCTGAAAGCCACCTTTATAATCACCCAGTTACGAAGTGACGTTTGATGTCCACAAAGTATTCCTCCAGCCAACGGGAGTAATATAATCTCATGGTCTAAGGAAACTATATTTGGCATATGAAAGTGTTGACAACAAAACTTTTGTGACACGATTAATTGCAACTCTTTATTTGGGTCATGTCCATCACACCATTACTCCTAATGATATGACTCCGTTATCAAGTGACTATAACAGGTCCATAGTTAGGAAACTCTAACTATCTCTTGATCAACGAACTAGTCCAGTAGAGGCTCACTAGGGACTCCGGGTGTTTATATTCCACACATGTATTATGTTTCCATTTAATACAATTATAGCATGGATAATAAACTATTATCATAAACGTGAATATGCTTAATAAACCATTTTATTATTGCCTCTAGGGCATATTCCCAACAATACATAGGGGACCTTAGAACTTAAGGCTATGGTGGGACTTTTATGTCTTAATAAATCTGGTGCAGTCATTTACTTGGCCATAAGAACCATCATAAGGGGTTTTAGTTCATTCACTTGGCTACACGTATTTATAGCTCCTTCCTAGAAGAAACAATTAAGACTGAAACATGTGCTTCACTAATTGTGACAACCACACGAATGAAATAACAATTGGTAGAACATTTGCTCCCTTGAGATATTTGCTACTTGCTACTTTGAGAAACTTGCTTGAGAAAACTACTGAGAGAAACTTGCTCTAAGAAACTTGCATTCGAAGCTTGATTGAGAAACTTGTTACTAGATAAACCCATTCCACATCACTTGCTTTCATTAGTTAGTTCCTTTCATATTTCAACTTATTGCCTTGCATAAACGGCCATATAAGAGGGTTATAGGGCTTTAGAGAATAGATAGTTTACCTTTAGCTCCTTGTCGGTTCGACACTCAAATACTTATCGAATTGTGCTACAGTGATTCCTTGCTCTTGGGGATTATCAACATCTTACCTCTATTTCAGTTAAAAGTTTTACCTCTTGTCTGTTACATCAAATTTGTAGGATCACGGGGTTGTCTTCTACCTTTAGTAGTATGTGTCATGTTGCTTCCGTTTTCAGAATCCGAAGTAAACTCAGTTCTTTAGCAGCAATCTTCTTCTTCCATTCTGCGGGTGTTTTGCACCTAATCGGGTGTTCCTCTCTTCGGTCTTTAGCCCAAGTTCATGAACCAAAGGTCCCGGATTGTACTAGAACTTAGGTGTAATGATTCATGAAGGTTGTCTCCCATGTGAGCATTATGCTATTCGTGAGTCCCAATACATGAAGCTGATCTTTAACCCAAGATACTTCCCGTTGAACCCTGATGTTAATTGTCAAACCCTACATCAGGATGGCCAAATTTGAAGTTAGTCTTCAAGCTCGAGGTTGCAGCCGTAATTGATTTGCTCAACAATGCTTTTCTCTGCCACTAGCTTTAGCTAAACTTTCTGTCATGGAACCATATGGATCATGACAAGATTGCTCTTAGCGAGTTTTCCATCAATGTTTGTGATTCCTCCAATAATACTCGTTCATGAAACCCTTTCGGCACTAGTTGTTAGAAGAGTGCTAACAAGGGCTTCTGTAATATCTTGGGATTGTTGTCAGCCTGTTTCTTACTCTTGATGTGTTGTCCTACCTTTGTCTGTTAGTTGACGGTCAAGTTATATCATGCGTTGGTGTGTTCCGATGCAAGTTACTCTTGTGGTTCGTCAAGACATTCCACGTCGGGATGTCAGGAGAAACAAACTCCAGCACCTTGTCCATTTCTCGGACCAGGTCAAAGGATTGTGATTCGCGGAGTAAGAGCTTGTCTAGCTTTTGTTCTGTTCCACCTTCGAGTGTCACAGTCTTTTATATCAAGAGGTCGTGCTTAGTCTCATGACGTACTTGATGAATTGATTCTCTTAACCTTCCTTATCCATCTACCTCCGAGCTACTCGGGCTCGAGAATGTTGGGGGTGCATATTGATGTGGTAATCGGATATTCTTAGCAATTGTTATTGCTTTGAAATCCAAGGACTTTGATGGCACTCTTAGCATGATTGGTAATCAGATCATCAAGCCGAGTTGTCTGTGCTGCCAAGTCCACTTGTTCAGGTGCACACCTTCGGTCAACGAGTTAGATTCGTGTCGAAACTCTCAAGACCACATATTTTTTCCTTGAAAAGCATGTTACCTCTCGCAACCAGTGACATGCGGTGGTTCCTGATATTCTAGATGTATTTCCAGAAGTATTGCCAGGTTTTCAGCTGACTGTGACGTCGAGTTCATGAATGTGTTAGTTCTCTGAACATCTTCCTTCTCCAAGAAACTGTGCTGGATACCCCTGAACTAATTGGGTGAGCTTAAGCAACAACTTGGAGAGTTGAAAGACAAATGCTCTATCTAAATTGGTTCATTCTAAAAAGGGATGTCTAGTTTGGTACGTGCGAAAGCAAGATAGTGTTTCCGTTATGGAATCTGCTACTTCTCCCCAATCTTTGATTTGAGTTGGGCTATCATGAAATCAAACTCAGAACCAAGGACTATGGTGATAGTGTTTTACTCTGATGTTTTTCGCTTATCTCCATGTCGTTGTTCAAACCGATACATTTGCCCCGTTCACGCAACCTACGAGTTCATCTTCCTGGAGTATCCTAATAAGCTTGTTATCGAGCCCATCGATAGCATTCTCATTCCTCCATGTTTGAAAGGATTCACTTTGGACGGTTGGCAGTAATGTTGGAAACTTGTCAGAACCATCTCCATGTCATCACGTAGTACGTGTTCTGTATGCTTGGGAGTGTTCTTCTCTGGTCCATGTGCAATGGTTGACATATGTCGCCATGGGTCTGAGTGAAGTTCTCTTTGTCTCCCCGGGAATAATCACAAGTTGGACACGAGTGTGTTCATTATTATTGAGATGGTAAGTTGTTACCTCCAGTTCTCTAAATAAGTCATGTATGCGCACCAAGCCACTGGCCGAATTGTTCTTGAATAAGAAGAAGTTGTCGAACTTCATCATCTTACTGGTGTTTCCCAAGCAGGACTCGGTTGTGTTTGATTGCTTTGAGTTTATGCTGGTTCAGTTTCCTCTTCGTAGTCGTGACCCCATGGAACTCGCGATCTAGCTCATGTTCTGGAGCTTGACACTGTAGCCCATGTCTTGAGAATCTAGTTGCCCTACTTTTCGGTTAACTTTCGCAAATTCCCCTGCAGACATGCTAAGTCCAAAGTATCTGTACACCTAACCAAATATGAAACTCAAGCAGAAATGATGGTTGGTGTTTCTCAAGGGTATGACCTAAGCCTACTTGTAACTCCGACACATTCGATGGTGTGGTTCACGCACCTCACCGGAAGGTCTTTTGACGAAATCTCTTGACTCTTTAAAATCAACCACTCTCCATGAGGATCTTGTGTGACTTATTCTAGGAGTTGCCCTTATGTTCTTTTCGCTATCTTGCAGTACGACCTTCGCTTGATGATCGATTGAAGGATATTCATAAGCCTGATTGTGATATCTAGAACCTCAAGGAGAACATTACAACAGAGTTGCTAAATGTCTATCGGTCGATCCCCTACTCCTTGTATCGTGGGAATAGCTCGGTTATGAGGTTTTCTCCCTCTATCTAATTGTTGATCAATGCTATATCTTTCCCTCCTATGTGAACCCAAAGTTTTAATCAATCACACGTACATTTTGTGAATTCATCAGTCATGTTAGGGCCCGAGCTTTTACCCTTATGGAAACATCTTGTATGTCAAAAGCGTGGAGTCCGGAAGATGTCATTTCTCCTCACGGTGCTTCAAATCTCTACGGTCTACACATCGGGGTGGTTTGAAGTGATGTCATGGTCTTGGACAAAGATCCTGAAAATTTCGGATGAACAAAGTGATATGTTGTCCTATCTTCTGCTCGACCTTTGTTTTGTAAGGTTGTCCCTAGTTATTCCTCAATGGCTTGGTCTTGTGCATAGTTCATATTTCCCAAATCTCTATGCTCTTGTGCAAAGTTCATATTTCCAACCCTTAGAGAAAACTTCTGCCACATCGGCATGTCATGGTTCTTAGTTTTCTGCTCTACAACAAGGAAGATCGTCGTGTAATCAAGAAGATCATGGAAGACACGTGTTGTCATGTTTCACTCCTCTCTCCTTCTACTCTAGGAATCTCGGGATGAGATGATGTAGCCCAACCCAACGACATCACCATGTCAAGCATGCCAACAAATGCCAAGTGACCATGGACGTCAAAGGTGAACTCCATCCTCTTCGAGATCTCATTTCCTACACTTTGGAATGGTATGCTACTTGAGCATCTGCCCATTTGCATTGCTAGGTTTGACACGATGGATACGAAGACGATGGGAGGTGTCGAGGAAGCCCAAGAGTTGATTTCATCCAAGGCGTACGCGTGGATGAGGAGGAGGAAGCGTCAAGGCAAAAGCACAAGGCAGGAGCCAGCCGGCCCCCAGGCCGGCCTAGGCCGGCTCCCAGGCCGGGCCCCCTCCAGACGCTGCCGGCCTCCAGGCTGGCCTAGGCCGGCTCCCAGGCCGGGCCCCCTCCAGACGCTGCCGGCCTCCAGGCCGGCCCAGGCCGGCCCCCAGGCCGGTCCCCCTCCAGGCGCCGCCGGCCTCCAGGCCGGCATCCAGGCCGGCCCCCAGGCCGGTCCCCCACCAGCGCATGCCGGCCTCCAGGCCGGCCTAGGCCGGCCCCCAGGCCGGACCTCCCCCCGTGTGTACTAGACTATAAATAGCTCTTCCCCTTTTCCATTTTAGGTAGAGAAGAATGAACTAGAGTTGAGCGTTGCTCCTTCCCGTGATGGGTTCCTCCGAGGAGGATGATGAATCTCTTGTTGTAGCTACTCTTTCACTTAGGTGTCTCTAGTAGTGCAAACCAATCTTTCACTGCGGTGATTCTATTGGATCGGTGGACCGGCCGGTAAGAGAAATCGGTTTCATTAAGCGTGTTGTTGACTTGGGTTTTGGGATCCGGAGGCTGCTCCGTTGGGGGTTTGTTGCCGGGTGATTCTCCCTTGTAGGCTTCGCGAGTTATCCCCACGATTTGCCCTTTTTCCCCCGTTTCCCCTCCGTGTTCATCGTGTTCTTCGTGCTCATCCACTTTTCCCCCTCAAATCAGTGAAGATCGGGCCAACCCTCTACATCATATGGTATCAGAGCAAGGGTTGCCACGGATTTGCCTTTGTTTCCACCCCTAAATCCACAAAACTTTTCTTTGATTTTGCTAATTTTGAAAATTTCCACCAAAAATAGCCCCAAATTGCTTTTGGATCGATCTGAGATTCTTGTGAGTTTTGGTAGGTTTTGATCCGTGGATCCATTGCTATACTTGTTGATCTACCTCCCTTTGCGTTCCCATGGCCAAATTCCTTTGATTTCCTCTCCGATTTGGTGTTTTTCGGGACGTTTTTCCACCGAAATCGCACTTTTTCGCGTCACGGGAAGGTAGTCCGGCCGGCCTCCAGCCCGACCTAGGCCGGCCCCTAGGCCGGACCCCCGGCAGAAGCCGCCGGCCTCCAGCCCGGCCCAGGCCGGCCCCTAGGCCGACCCCCCTGCAGAAATTTTGTTTTGGCCATAACTTTTCACTCCGGACTCTGTTTTTGGTGATTTTCATCTCTAATCGAAGCTACCGACAAGCTCTACATCACCATAGCGGTTGATCCATCATCTAGTGCCACCATATTTCGTGATCAAGGAAGAGGCATTCCACTCCACGGGTGAAGATCGTCGACGAAAGGTATAACATCCCCAATTCTTCTCCCACCTTGCATCACTTGTTAGCCAAGCCATTTGTGCCTATCTTACCTATTGAGACTAGCTCACCTATGATTGCTTGGGCTTTGCACACTTGATACCTCATAGTGTTCCGAGCAAACCTAGTATGCGCTAGTTGATATAGTTCTTGTTGGCAAGCAAAGTGAGAGGCAAAAAGAGAAAAAGAGAGTAAGAGGCAAAAGAGAATAGAAAAATAATCAAAAGAGAGCAAATAAAAAGAAAAGAGCCTCAATGCCATATCTCTTGTAGGTCGCGCAAGCTCGATGAAAAATTTGTAGGTGTGGTATATTTGTGCAAATCTTGTAGCCCACCAATAAATTGCAATCGAGTTGGTTTCTCTTGTACTTGTGCGACTTGAGCTTTAGTCTTCGCTAGGTCCATCACTAGCTCATTTTTGGTTGCACAAGTCCCACTCTTCAAAGCGTGTGTTTCTATGTGCTTCACTCATATCCTTTGAGATCGACTTGTATTTGCTTTGTGGTCATCGTGGTTCTCTACTTGCCTTTACAATATCTTGGTTTCCGGTTGTTCCATTTGCTTTACACAATTCATACCTATCCACTCATAAGTCGTGTGTGTTTTGCAGTTGCGTTTGGAACTTTGAAATTCAAGTCGCCCGCATTCTTGTGTATCGGTTTCTCTTGGCATGGTCCACTAGTTCCAATACTATCTACTAGGTGAGGTTGGTTTCTTACTTCCTTCCACTCCATATATATATATATACAGTTGTCTTGGGATTGACCATGTCTAGTGAGAGCGGAGCATCCTATGGAGGCCATGATGATGAGAACATGATGAGCGACAACGACTACGGCGCACCAAGCATGGATGACATCATGAGCAACAACGACTACGGCGCCCCAAGCATGGATGACATGGTGGACCACGACATCGACGACACCTCCACAAGCATGGATCTCATGGCGGAGCACCACAACTACTACGACTACGATGCCGCAACCGTCCACGACAAGGAGTGCTACGCCGACTTCGAGCCTTCAAGCATCAACGACATGGTGGACCACTACCACGACTACAACTCCATTGATGTGGCGGAACCCTACATGACCTACGACTCCTCAAGGCACGTCAAGGATCTCCAACGAGGCGCTACACATCATGTGGATGACGACACCGACGATGAGTCCCCACCAAGATGATCCTCAAGGCCACGAACTCAAGAGCGCCACCGCCGTCAAGCACCTACTTCAAGCTCAAGGAGACGGAGCACAAGGCATCTTCGCCTAGAGGACAAGGAGACACGCCCTCCTCCTCGACGTCAAGCTACCTCACCTTCGAGACGGCGGCCAACGCAAAGTGCCTATGCACATGAGTCTTCGTCAAGGAACACCAAGGATCTTCATCGGCGTACGTCTACTCATGATCATCATCGATGCCACTATGAGGACTCAAGCTACTCAAGGCCACGCCATCACGCATCTACATCAACATACAAGATGGTGGCAAGTACACATCATATGGAGTCTCTTCCGCGCGCCACAACCAAAAGAGCGTCCAAGCATAGATCAAGCTACACGAAGGAATTGGAAAAACTCAAGGCCAACCTCGACGAGTGGAAGACCAAGCGCGACACTGACAATGCCAACTTCGAGCAAGCCAAGCTCAAGGCCGACGCCGATTGCGACAAGCTTATGGCCGACCTCAAGACCATCCGCGAGGAGTTCGTTGCCGGGTTATCCAAGTTCTTCAACCCTCACACGACTCTTCACCGAGTTTATTGTCGACTCCACCTACAAGATAGTGACCATGAAGACGGCGAGAAGACGGTCGAGCATGGGATTTTCCCTTCAGCCAAGGAGACGAGCATTGAAGATGCTACCACTTGTGGCGGCGAGCCGAGTGAAGAAGCTGAGCATGGGATGTTCCCTTCGGCAAAGGAGTCTTGTGATGATGCCCACACTACGGCATTCACCTTTGGAGGCGAAAAGGTTGAGGATGTTGAGCATGGGAGTTTCCCTTCAACCAAGGTGGCGAATGGAGTTGAGTCTACCAGGCCTATCCCTATGTGTTGGCAAGATGAGATGGTACCAATCCCATGTGAGCATGAGAGCCACCTAGCCCACTTGAGTGAGAGTGCAAGTGAGTTGAGTGCCTCCACCATATGTGATACTGAGTGGTTCCACTTTGAGGGAATGAGTGATACACCACTTGAGTTGGGAGAGCTAGTTGATAGGTCAAGTGAGGCCATTTCGATTTCTAACAACTTACCCTCTACCTCTAGTGTGTTTACTCATGTTGTGCTAGGTCCCATGGATGATGAGACGCCAAACCTCGACATGATGGTGCCTATGATGGAGAAGATGTACATGGAGGATGAAGACGATGCCACCCCATGTCTACATCATGATGAACAAGTCAGCCACATGGACGCCGCTACTTCTACCACAACACCTACTTCACATGAGCGGGACTACAAAGGTACGCATATGGGTGTTGATGATGCCATGATCCCACTAGTGGACATGATGACTTGTGATTGCTTGCATGCTATGGATGATCATTTTGATGTCACATATGCTTCGTTCACATTTCCATGTGATACCTTGTTTCAAACCAATGTTGATCATGCGGAATTACCTATTTGTGATGATCTTTCCGTATACATGCCTAGTTATGAAACTTTCGAATTTTCTCCCATTGTTGCATCCAAGAAGTTGAACAAGTTCTCTTTCCAATGCTTGGTTTGCAATAATGTTGATATGATGTCTTATGAGAATGCACCCATAGCTTTCTCAAAATTTGGAGATTCTTCCTTTTTCCATGTTGAGAATTTTCCCTTACTTTTGCATATTGACCACTCACATATGTCATACATTCCTTTTGATTTTGGTGTGTTTGGTGATGTGCAAATGGATAGATTTGTCAAAATGGATGATGCATTCATCTACCATGCACACAATTTCTTTTTATGGAATTTCGTGTGTAATGGCTCACGCTTCATCATGTCAACCTCAATTGAGCATGAGTTGACGAAAAGAGCTCTTGAGAGCATTTTCCATGAGAGTTGTGGCTCCATTCCACCTCTATTGGCTTTTCCATGTCTTGCATCGAACAAATTGAATAATTGCTCTTTCCTTTGGTTCGCGTGCAAACATGTGAGTGCTTTGGTTTTCCTTTGTGACATTCATGCTCCTTTGATCTTCCTTGTGGATGATTTATGTGTTGCAAAAAGTATGATGCACAATTGCTCTTTCCGTTGGCTTAATTGCAACCATAATGGTATTTTGAGCATGTCTTGTCATGAGGCTTTTGAATGTTGTTTTCTTGGTGTTGCAAGAAAATCGATGAGAACTTGCTCTTCTCTTTGCTTTGTTTGCACCCATGTTGGCGATGATAAGAGCCTCTCTCACTTTGTGTGGTTCACAAAATTCTCTTTCGATGCTTTCAATGCAATGAACACCATATGTTTCAAATTGAGATAGTTATCTTAGCCTTCTCTAATTTTCTTGGAGATTTTGTGTTCCCACATTTTGAGGATGTTTGGACGAGTTGCTTGCACATTGACCTTGCATTTGTATTCCATTCCATATATTTGTGTTGTGCTAATGGTGTTATGAACAAATTCGGACATGTCGTCAATGATGTGCTCCTCTATCATGCACACACATATTTTGCTTGGTCTTTGGTGCGTATAGGTAAGAATAGCGGCATGGTGACTTCCACTTCAACGTCGAGACATCTATCTCCTTCACATGATGAGGACGTGCTAGCGTCGAGGACGACGCTTTTCGAAGGAGGGGGAGATGATGTAGCCCAACCCAATGACATCACCATGTCAAGCATGCCAACAAATGCCAAGTCACCATGGACGTCAAAGGTGAACTCCATCCTCTTCGAGATCTCATTTCCTACCCTTTGGAATGGTATGCTACTTGAGCATCTGCCCATTTGCATTGCTAGGTTTGACACGATGGATACGAAGCCGATGGGAGGTGCCGAGGAAGCCCAAGAGTTGATTTCATCCAAGGCGTACGCGTGGATGAGGAGGAGGAAGCGTCAAGGCAAAAGCACAAGGCAGGAGCCAGCCGGCCCCCAGGCCGGCCTAGGCCGGCTCCCAGGCCGGGCCCCCTCCAGACGCTGCCGGCCTCCAGGCCGGCCTAGGCCGGGCCCCCTCCAGACGCTGCCGGCCTCCAGGCCGGCCTAGGCCGGTCCCTCTCCAGGCGCCGCCGGCCTCCAGGCCGGCCCAGGCCGGCCCCCAGGCCGGTCCCCCACCAGCGCATGCCGGCCTCCAGGCCGGACCTCCCCCCGTGTGTACTAGACTATAAATAGCTCTTCCCCTTTTCCATTTTAGGTAGAGAAGAATGAACTAGAGTTGAGCGTTGCTCCTTCCCCGTGATGGGTTCCTCCGAGGAGGATGATGAATCTCTTGTTGTAGCTACTCTTTCACTTAGGTGTCTCTAGTAGTGCAAACCAATCTTTCACTGCGGTGATTCTATTGGATCGGTGGACCGGCCGGTAAGAGAAATCGGTTTCATTAAGCGTGTTGTTGACTTGGGTTTTGGGATCTGGAGGCTGCTCCATTGGGGGTTTGTTGCCGGGTGATTCTCCCTTGTAGGCTTCGCGAGTTATCCCCACGATTTTCCCTTTTTCCCCCGTTTCCCCTCCGTGTTCATCGTGTTCTTGGTGTTCATCCACTTTTCCCCCTCAAATCCGTGAAGATCGGGCCAACCCCCTACATCACGAGATTCTTGTAAGGGGTAGATTTGTAACAGCCCCAATTTGGTACTATAAAATTTGAACCAAATTTTCACTTTTTCATTTCATATTGCATCATGGCATCCATACCTAAATTGCTTACCATGGAATAATGCTATGGCAATAGTTAATAAATTAATGATGGTGAATGTTGTTGGATAAACAGAAATTCAATGTGAGCTTCCATATTTGTCAAGGAAGTTCCTAGAGTTAAAATATAAATATGGCAAAGGAAATCTAATTTCCAAATTAAATAATTTAACAAGGACCCCAAAATGCCTGTGAGCATTTTTGAAATAAGTAACACACAAAATGTTTTCCAAATGGGCTGAAACTTTTATGGAAGCTTCTTAATGTAATATACTTGCTATGTGAATTTTTCCAGAATTTTCAAAAATGTTTAAGTGCCTCAATTTAAATCCTTAACAGACTGCTGGACCAAAATGCAATAAACCTTAATTGAGCCAGGGGGGTTCTGCAAAAACAGCATCGTCTTCTTCCTGTAGCTCCTCCCTCTGTAGCGACCGAGCTCGACCTGCTCGTCCCCGTCGGACCAGCTCGGTTGCCGCCATGCCCAGGTGGATAAGAAGACCACGGAGTCCTTGCCCTCTCTCTCTCCCCTCACTTTTTTGTCTCCCGAAACCCTAACCCTAGACGACATGGCCGTGTCGTAGACGAGCTCGCCACCGCATCACCATCGACTGGAGCCTCCCCGAGCAGATCAGAGTGGGGCAAAAGCTCCGCCTCGTCGCCCTCTACCTCCTCGTCCACGGAATCGAGCCGGGAAGCCCTTAATCGCCGACGCCGTCCGTTCTTCTCCGACCACGGCCGCCGCACGTCGAGCAAGCTCGCCGCCATTGCCGACCTCCTCCGTCACAGACGCGAGCACGCACGTGTCGAGGGTGAGCACACGGTCCTCAGATACATCCCTGTTCTCCTCCTCCCTCCCTAGGCATGCACCGTCGCCGTAGCTCGTCGTCGGCCGCCGCCCGTCACCGATGTCCGGATCGCTCTGGCGAGCAATAGGTCGCCGCGCCGCCCGTTTCTGGCACTCCGTAGCTAGGCGCGTCGAACGCACCGGTTAGGACGCTCCCGAACGTGCTACGCCGTAGTGTCCATCCGTGCCACCATCGGTGGTCACCGCCGCGCGTGCGCCGGTCGTGGCCTCGGCTCGGTCAAACCGACCGTGTGGTAGTACCAATGTTAGAGCTGGTAAATCTGACCAACCATGGACGGTAGTACCGAGCGAAGTTCCGGGATAAGACTTTTCGGTACTGGATACCTTCTGTTAATTTCCAGAAGTGGCTCGGAAGTTGCTCCGGAAGTACCGACTTGTCCGGTACTACCGGGCAGTTTTCCGGAAGTACCGACCGTAAATCTTTTCAGTACTGGATACCTCCTGTTAATTTCCGGAAGTGGCTCAGAAGTTGCTCCGGAAGTACCAACTTGTCCGGTAGTACCGGGCAGTTTTCCGGAAGTACCGACCGAACCATGGTCGGTAGTACCGGGCCTTGTTCCGGCCTACTGTATGGTTCAACTAATTAATATTTGGGAAAAATCATAACTTATTAAATATGGGTTCAAATTTTGCAAATGATATACCAAAATGATCAGCAAATCAAAGGCTATCTAGTTATGTTAATTTCACAGCATGACAACAACTTTTCCTTTGATGTCATTTCCGAAATGGTTAAAAGGATTAAATTTGAATAACCATTTAATTTACCATTTATTCATCGTTAATCGGAAAATTGCAAACGAGGTACCAAAATGATCAGCAGAACAATACCTATCTAATAATGTCATTTCCATGCATGTAGACCTCATATTTTAGTACTGTACATTTTGGGTAATAACTTAATTCATTAAGTTAAGTATGGAATTTTAACCCGTTAATCGCGATATTTATTTCTGGGGTTCCATTTAACTTGTGGGTAATGCCCAGGACCATTTCAATGCATAATCTGACCATCTCATCATGAGTGTGCATTGCACCTTTTGTATTCGTGTTATTTATTGTTCTCCTATTATTGTTTGTGTTTCGGTAGATTCAGGAGTCGAGGTTCCACCGCAATACCTCGACGATCCGTGCTATCAGCCCCATCAGCAAGGCAAGAGATAACCTAACCTTCTGTGCATATCTCATCCTATTGTTTTACGCAAGTATTTTCTCCACCATAATATTGCATTCGATTCCAATGTCAGTTTTGGTCGATGGATAGAGTATCCTATTAATTGCATAGTTCCCTACACGACTACATGTTTTCCCTCCTATTATCCACAGTTTTGATATGTTGGACTGAGAAATCACATCAGTTATATTTATGCTTAGCCATGCTTAGTCGAATGCTTAGTCGACCGGTGATTATTTTCCATGTTGAGAAGTAACGGAATGTTCGGATGATATGGAAACTTGTGGTACTTAATTAAAATGCTTAAAGGCTTGGATGAGTTGCCATCGGGGTTGGTGGTGTTTTGTCTCATTCTTGCCGCCTAGGTGCGAGTTCTTGTCCTTTGAACCGAATAACTTGTGCGGGTGTATCCAAGGGTCCTCTAGTTTGCACTTTCCATTTGCGTGTGAGTTGCAGGATGGATGAAGACGCGATGAGGACGGTGGTGTTTAGGATGTGGCGATGGGGCAGGGTGTTGAAATAGGCACTGAACTTGTCCTGTGGTCAGGATGATTCTTGGATAGTCTCATGCGAGGTAAAGGTTTAACCGCTCCTCTCTGCTGGCTTTCCCCGGAAGAGAGCTAAACAGGCGAGCCGGATGGTACTGATGGTTAAACTAGTACACCCCTGCAGGGTTTAATCTTTTCGAAAAGCCGTGTCCATGGTTATGGACAACTTAAGAATAGATTATGAGATCATAGAAAACATGAACCTACTAAAATATGACAACCTGAGAGTGAAGGTTCATTTCCTCGAGGGTGATTTGAGGGAGTGCCTTGGTGGAGATGAGTCGTGGTTCTTGGATACTGTTGGTTCGATGTGAACTGAAGAATGAAAGCTTTACTATCTTATCCCGTTTCGAAAGAAAACCTTCTGAGTAGTCGGTGCCATGAGTCATTGTCTTTAAAAAGGAAAACTAGCTTTATGCAAAACAACTACTATACAGTTTTGAAACCAATCATCTGAGCGTATATAGCTCAAGTAACCTTACGAGTACATCGTACTCAGCCTTACTTTGTTGATTATTATTGTTTCAGAGGAGGACACCACCGAACAGGAAGGTGGGTTCTTTGTTGACATCGACGAGTAGTCTGGGGTTCCCAGGTGGCAGCTTGGGACGTCACGGAATAGGCTGGCTGGGATCTGTTATTGCAGGCCTCTTAGGCCATAATTTGGATCTTGTTGCTTAGACAACTAAATTTGCTTCCGCATGATGTAATGTT
Organism: Puccinellia tenuiflora; assembly: GCA_012064385.1. Lineage (NCBI taxonomy): Eukaryota > Viridiplantae > Streptophyta > Magnoliopsida > Poales > Poaceae > Puccinellia > Puccinellia tenuiflora. The sequence continues at coordinate 965,512 of QRDG01000145.1, forward strand.
GGGTCTGTGACCTCCGATGTGTATTTTGCTATCGTTCTCATTATATGAGTTGAACTATGATCTCTTGTGTCGTAGAGTCTGTGATGTGCCAGATGTTCCGCAGTCTTGATCTCTATATTATGCATTGATAGCTATGCTAGTGCTTATGGCATGATCGAGGTGTTGCGTTTCTGATGATCGATTCCGAGCACGCCTGCCAAAGGTTTTGGCCTGTGAGTGGTAACCCCAGTGACCTTCGATTGTGTAGCATGCCCTGTGGGTTACATCGCATCTCTGTATAATTCTGGGGTCGGGGCGCTACAGACGAGTTGGCCAAGACCAAAACGGCGCTTAACGAAGAGGAGAGGCGATTCAGGCTTCACCGGCGGGATAACGGTGAGCTCCTGCTCCAGATGCACACTGGGTCTTTGAAGGTTGTGGAAGCACTTGCTGCCTTGGGGGTAACTGGCTTTCCCATCCTTAGGCCGAGCCACTCCTTCTCCCTCAACTAGTACCCCGCGTTCCTAGAGCACGTGACCTTGCTAGTTCGTGGCATCAAGGAGAGCGTGAGCAAAGCCACTCATCGAGCAGGGGAGAAAGCTGCCCGACAGGTGGCCATCCAGTTCGTCGCGACCCTCCACCAGCGACGCCCACGACTTTCCTTGCTATCCGAGCTGGATGAGGTGATGCCCGAGACGTCGTCCGATCCAGAAGTTACCCGCCTAGTGGACGAGATCATGGAGCGTCTCCCACGCGAGGACGACCAGTGACCCTGGGAAAACCTGACAAAGACAGAGCAATACCAAGGACCGTGAACTGCGTTTTTGAGACTGTATTGCCGAAAAGGCTTGCAAACTTGTACTTTTGAATGTAAATAACCTTTTCTAAGATTACATAAGTTTTATCACACTTGTGGAGGCTTAACGCTCTCAGGAAGGATTCATGAGCGCGAGAGCTACCCAGCCATGAGCAAAAAGACGGATCTAAAATACTGACACGGGGCGCATCCCCCCCAAGAACCCATCATTTTTTGACCGCACGAACCTCAGCCCCCGACTCCGCTGCTTGAGGGAAACTGACAGCGTCATCACGGAGGCGCTGCGCCAAAATAACGCCCGCTTTCGTCTTAGCCAAAGCACATAAAACAGATGCAGCCAGGAAAAAACCCGTGCAAGCACGTTTATACTTAGCTTGGTGTCGACTTCCTTTTGGCTATTTCAGTGATCACTTCTTCGCGCTACCGCCGAGGCGGGTCTTCTATGCCGTATTTCAGACATAATTCTGCCCGTTCCTGCGACTTCTCGCGGGGACAGGGCTCTGAACTAAAATAGCCGCCTGTCCAGCGATTCCTTGCTGGGACAGGACTTTCAATGCTCCTGGGTGGCATGGCTGACTGGCTGGCGCCCAGGTGGCGCTGGTCCAGAGACCCTTGTGCTATGATGCCGCTGTGGGGCATGTCTGTCTTGCTGGCGCCCCGAAGGCGCCGGTCCGGAGGCCTTTTTGTGTTTACTCGCGAGACCCGGAGGTCATCCACTTGGCGATCCGATACTTCAGAGGGGGTCCACTTGGTCCCGGGTGTATTGCCACGATGTGACTCAGGAGATCCCATTCTTCTCCAGGGAGATTTTCACAGATGAAAGTTTGATCCCAGCTGGCAGCGGTCATCCTCTGGCTTTCTTGTGTTCGTTGTAACATCAACGATGAACAAGAGTCGCCAAAGTCTTCAGTTTGAGTGGAAGTACTAGTGAAAGTTCTCAAAGATCTCCCCTTTCGTGGCGCGGCTGACTTGGCTTTCTTTGGCTTCTTGGTGAGAGGGCAGTCCCTACTGATATGACCGGGTTCTCCGCAGGTGTAACATTCCCCACTTTTCTGGCGCTTCTTGGTGTCGTTGAATCGTCGGCAGTCTTCGATGCTGTGTCTATCAGATTTATGATACATGCACCATGGCCCAGGTTGACCATCCTTTCCTAGAGGGATTTTTCTCTCTTGCGGCATGTAGACGAGGGGATCTTCATTGGGGGCTCCATCCTTTGCGTCCGGGCTCGGGTCCTCCTCCTTCGGAAGCTGTGCTGCAGGTGGTTTTTTTCCGCTGTGGCCATGGGGCTGATGTGTGTTGTCGGGGGGACGAACTGTATTCCATAGGCTTGATTTTTAGGAGAGGATGCTGCTAAAGACTCCTCAAGGACGAAGTTGAGCCCCGGGTACCGCAGATATTCCATAGTTGTTTTGGTCTTTTTCTTCCGCGCCATCTTTGCCAAGGGTGTTGCTGAGGCAAATCTCGTTGGAACGAAGTTCTTGGGGAAGGTCTTGTAACGAACGAAGAGCTTCATGTAGATCTTGATGGCGAACTTGAGGTAGATGAAGATGAATCCGGCGCTTGCGCCCCCTACCTGGCGCGCCAGATGTCGTGTCTCGGATCACGGACACCAGGAGTAAAGGATACCCCCTTTTTAGGTTCGGCACGGGGCGCGAAGGAGGCTGGAAGACACCTTCCCCGAGAGTACCTCGCCAAGCTTTCCGAGCAACGTACAAGCTAACAACACAGGGACATAGAGAGTTTACCCAGGTCCAGGCTGCTCGGAGGCTAAAAGCCCTACTCCTACATGTCTGGATTGAGTGGTTCATCATGGTGTGGCTTACAAGGATGGTCTCGGTGTGAACGCAGAAGGTGGTGGCTAGAGGTAGACGACGAGCAGATCCTACCCAGAGGAGATCACCTCTCGCTCTGTCCTCTTAGCCCTAGCTAGTCTTCGCTTGTCTCCCTTTTGTTCCTTCCCCTTTGTTTCTTTTGTTCCCCCCTTTCCTCCATGCCTTGGTCCTCCTTTTATAGGCTAAGGGGATTCCACAGGGGCATGCGAGGAGCGTGGGGGGTTTTAGGCAGGAAAACCCCCAGCGGCTTTTAGGAGGCGACGTGGCCTCCTCTCGTCCAAGTATTTCTCAGGGGGTTTGGTGTGGTCGTCCATCTTTCGGAAAGCAGGGTGGACAGGGGCTGACACCCCCACCGTCCATGTCCCCACGCTGCGCCTTCGTCTTCTTGGCGCCCAAGTCTTCTAGGAGCTTCCAGCAGGAGCTGGCAAGCTTATCCTCTTCGCCGTACGGAGGGGAAACCCGGGAGCGAGCCTGGCCTCCTGCCGGGCGTTCGGGCTCTTGGGTCCTCCGTGTTGTTCGCCAGGTTGGAGGTGACCCCGGAAGGTCACCTGGTCCTTTAGCCGTGGTTGTCGATGTCGCGCTTGTCAGGTACCCGTGGGGCAGATGGGGTGGCCCACCTGTCGGTCTTGAATCTTTGCCTTGGCCATCTTCTTGGTGGGCCCATAGACGGTGGACCAACTTTGGCCACACTAGGGGAAACTGATGTAGGGCTAGGCCCGATCTTCACGGATTTGAGGGGGAAACGGGGATGAACACGAAGAACACGGAGGGTAGCGAGGGAGATTCGTGGGAAAACACAAGGATAACTAGCAAATCCTGCTGAGAACTCCACCCAACAACAAACCCTCAAAAAGGTAGCCTTTGGATCGAAGAATCAAAGCCAAACTTACTCTTGTTGAAACCGATTGCTCTTACCGGCCGGTCCACCGATCCAATAGAATCACCGCAGTGAAAGATTGGTTTGCACTACTAGAGACACCGCAGTGAAAGAGTAGCAACAACAAGATCTACCTCAACGAGGCACCCTAGCTACGAGGGAGGAGGAGCATGGCTCACACAAGTCTCAGATTCAGTCTAACCTCAAATGGGGAAAGGGGAAAGCTATTTATAGTCTTAGTACAAAACGTGGCAGAAGGTGGGGAACCGGCCTGGAAACCGTCCTAGGCCGGCCTGGAGGCCGGCTGCGTCGGCTGGAGGGCCGGCCTGAAACCGGCCTAGGCCGGCCTGGAGGCCGGCTGCGTCGGGTGGAGGGCCGGCCTGGAAACCGGCCTAGGCCGGCCTGGAGGCCGGCTGCGTCGGGTGGAGGGCCGGCCTGGAGGCCGGCTGCGTCGGGTGGAGGGCCGGCCTGGAGGCCGGCTGCGTCGGGTGGAGGGCCGGCCTGGAGGCCGGCTGCGTCGGGTGGAGGTCCGGCCTGGGGGCCGGCCTAGGCCGGCCTGGAGGCCGGCTGGCTCGGGTGGGGGTCCGGCCTGGGGGCCGGCCCAGGCCGGCCTGGAGGCCGGCTGGCTCCGCCTTGAGCCTTTGCCTCCTTCTTCCTCTTCTTGCCCATCTTCTTGGATTTCCTCTTGGTCATCTTCTTGACTCCATTGTGGGTCATCTTCCGGGTGGATCCTGAGTATACACAAGGTACCGGCATGAGGTAGCAAGCAATTCAAAGGGAGGTCGAGATCACACATCGAGAGGAGCGAGGTCACCTTTTCATGGAGAGCTTTGACTCTTGATCTTGTCATTGGGCCAATCGGCATGGTGTCCATGGTGTTGTCCACATGTGGGGCTACATCATCTCCCCCCCCCCTTCGGAAAGAGTCGTCTTCGACTCGTCATCCTCTTGAACGCTTGCATCTTCGTGGAAGGGAGATAGGTCGGCGACGTTGAACGTGTCATGCACCAAGTACTTGGATGTTGGGATGTCGATCTTGTAGGCGTTGTCGTTGATGCGCTTGAGCACTTTGAAAGGCCCGTCACCGCGAGGAGCAAGCTTGGATTTTCTTTCATCTGGAAAACGGTCCTTGCGGAGGTGTAGCCACACAAGATCCCCTTCTTCGAATATCATGGGCTTCTTCAACTTGTTGATCTTGTTTGCTTGGCGCTTGGTGTGCTCCTCTAGAGTTGCTCGAGTTGACTCATGTAATGACTTCATGTAGTCGGCTCTCTTGTCGACGTCCATGTCGGTGCGCTCGTGTAGAGGGAGTGGGAGGATGTCTAGGGCGGTGTTGGGGTTGAACCCATAGACAACCTCAAACGGGCTTCGCTTGGTCGCCCGGTGGGAGGCACGATTGTAGGCAAACTCGGCGTGCGGTATGCATTCCTCCCAACCCTTGATGTTTGGCTTGATTAATGCGCGAAGGAGAGTTGATAAGCTTCGATTCACCACCTCGGTTTGGCCGTCGGTTTGTGGGTGGTAAGCGGTGGAGAAGAGGAGCTTGACTCCTAGCTTTGCCATCAATGCCTTCCAAAAGTAGCTTGTGAACTTGACATCGCGGTCCGAAACAATGGTCTTTGGCACTCCATGTAGACGAACGATTTCCCTAAAGAACAAAG
>QRDG01000145.1:972692-1081706 GCA_012064385.1 Puccinellia tenuiflora
CGCCGCATCGCCGTCGTCCAAGGCCACCGCGAGCTAACCGACGCCCCTAGGGAGCTCCGCCGTGACCTTCTCCCCCTCCACGCCCAAGGAATCGGACCGGGAAGCACCGAAGCCGACGTGTTCGTCCGCGTCTTCTTTACCGCGGCCGCCGCCCGCCGGGGCTGAATTCCGTCGACGCCGACCACCCCCGCCGCCGTCGAGCACCCACAAGTGACGAGGGTGAGTTCAGCTTCCTTTCTAGGCTCTTCCCACGCCCCTTCTCCCTCTCCTCGCCGCCGGTCGCCGTCGATCACCACCGCATTCCACCGGCACAGCATGCCCCGCGCGCCGGCCTGGGCACCGGCCTGGGCCGGCCAGACGGCCGGTCGCCTCAGATAGGTGCCCGGCCTGGGCATCGGTCTGGGCCGGCTGGGAGGACGGCACCGTCAGGCGTATGCCCGGCCTGAGCCCCGGCCTGGGCCGGCCAGGAGGCCGGCCGCCTCCGACACAGGCTCGGCCTGGAAACCGGCCTGGGCCGACGTGGAGGCCGGCCCAAACAGTAAAAACAGTTTTCGTTTAAATTAAAATAATTCATAACTATTTGAATATTGGTCCAAATTTAACAAATAAAATACCAAATTGTTCAGAAAAACAAACTCTACATGTTAGAATAATTGTAATGTTCTTTTGAATTTAAATTCTTGCTGTTTAATTAAGAATTCCTAAAATGGCTTAAATAATAACAAATTGGGAAAAATCATAACTTGTTAAATATTTAACAAAAAATTATGAATAAAATAGCAATGTGTTCAGCACTTCAAATGCTATCAAACCATGCAATTATCCAATCATGATCACAAATTTTCTTTTGATGTTATTCTTTAAATGATTAAACGAATTAAATTCAAATAATTATTTAATTCGCTAATTATTCATCGAAACTCGAAAAATTACAAATAAGGTACCAAAATGATCGGAAGAACAAAACCTACTTAATCATGTCATGTTCATGCATATTTGATCCACTTCTTAGTAATGTAATAATTTATAAACAATGTGGCCACTAAGATAAATATGGGGTTGTTTCCAAATAATTGCACTAATTATTTGGAACTCCATTTAATTTGTTAGATAAATCAAATGACGATGCTATTGCATAAATTGGACATGTCATCATGATTGTGCATTGCACCTTGTCTTCGTGTGGTTTATTTGTTCTTCTATGATTGTTTGGGTATCGATAGATTCCGGAGTGGAGGTTAACCCTACCTACCCCGACGAGTTGTACTACACGCCCCGGCAGCAAGGCAAGAGATAACCTAACCTTCTTGGCATCTAGCATCCTATTGTTTTATAAACTTATTTTATCCACCATAATATTGCATTTGATTCTATATCAATTTTTGGGTCAATACTACAGTATCCTATGAATGCATGTTTTCCCCGAACCATCACATGATTTCCCCTCCTATGAACCATAGGCTTGATGTGTTGGCCGGTGACAAAGATATAATTGTTGTTTATATATGCTTAGCGATGCTTAGCCATGCTTAGCTGAATGCTATTTATGTCCGTTGATTAAATTCCATAATTGTTGATATTGATGGAATGTTTCAGACATGGTGATTACTTGTGGTGCTCAATTAAAATGCTAAGAAGGCTTGGATGAGTTGCCATCGGGTATGGTGTTTTGTCTCATTCTTGCCCCTAGGTGTGAGTTCTTTACCTCTTGAACCAAGACGAGCGTGCTTCCAACGGTGGGGACATATGGAATCCCCTTTAACTAAATAACTTGTGCGGGCGTATCCAAGGGTCCTCTAGTTTGCTATTTCCATTTGCACGTGAGTGTGTGGGTGGAAAAAGGAATGATGAGGACGGTGGTGTTTAGGACGTGGCGATGGGGCAGGGTGTTGAAATAGGCATTGAACTTGTCCTATGGCCACATATGACTCTTGGATAGTCTCACGCGAGGTAAAGGTTTAACCACGCCCACTCGCCGGCCTTCCCCGGAAGAGGGCCAATCAGGTGAGCCGGACGGTACCGGTGGATAAATTAGTACACCCCTGCAGGGTAAATCTTTTCGAAAAGCCATGTCCGCGGTTATGGACGACTTGGGAATAGACGATAAGATCATAGAAAACATTAAACTAATTAATTTGGCAGCTAGAGGTTGCATAATCAACGTGTGATAAAAGGTTCATTTCCTCGAAGGTGATTCGACGGGGTGCCTTGGTGGAGATGAGATGTTGTTGGTTACAAATGGTTCGATGAGAACCAAAGATGAAGAGTTTACTCTCTTATCCCCTTTCGAAAAACATTCTGAGTAAACGATGCCATTGAGTCACTTATGTCTTTTATAAAGAAAACTTAGCTTTATGCAAAATAAATACATATACAGCTTTAGAGCCTCCGTCAGCATTGGGCCTATATCGCCCTACTAAACTTGCTTGTACGTCATACTCAGTCTCTCTTTGCTGCCTTTATAATTTGTTTCAGAGGAGGACGACACCGAGCACACAGGTGGTTTCTTCTTGGACATCGACGAGTAGTTCGGGTTCCCAGGTGGCAGCTTGGGACCGTGGAACAAGCTGGCCGGGGTTGTTTATTTGTAGGCCTCTTAGGCCCTTTATTTGGATCTTGTTGTACTAGACAACACTACTTCGCTTCCGCATGATGTACTGATGGGTGACCCCTTTTGTGTGTAATATTTGTATCTTTCTCATATATGATTTGCTATATGAATCTTTGTGTCGTAGAGTCTGTGACGTGCCAGTTGTTCCACATGTATTGATCTCTGTTTTATATATTGATAGCTATGCCAGTATTTATGGCACGATCGATGTGTTACGTGGGAGCGGTAATTCCATACCCTTCGATTGTGTAGCATAGCCCGTGGGTTACCCTCTCTGTATAATTCTGGGGTCGGGGCGTTACAAGTTGGTATCAGAGCAGGACTGCCTGTAGGAAACCCTTTCTATTGGTCGATGTCGGGTCTAGTTGAAAATTATTTATAACCTAAAAATGAGTTGTGAAAACCGTCTTATTATTCTTTTTACTCCTCATCCAACTCGCTCTACTCTGATCTGTTATCTCTATTTCACTACTAGGGAACAGGTCATCTGTGGCGCACCAAAATAGGGTTTCTGTGGCACATCCAGGAAATGGTGGGATGCGCCACAGAAATCTCGCCACTAAAATGTAATTCTGTGGCGCACCCCCACGGTGCCACAGAAATACCAAGATTTTATGGCGCACCAGCAACGGTGCGCCACAGAATTATATCTGTCGCGCATCTGTCCTCCATGCGCCACAGAATTCCATGCGCCACAGAAAACTAAAAAGATGCGCCACAGAATAATATAAATGTATTTTCAATTTTCTGCTGCCTGCTGTATAAATATAGGTATATTACAGAAAATACAGGTATATCACATTATAGGAAATACAGGTATATTACAGGAAACAGGAAATACATGTATATATTATAGAAAATACAGGTATATCACATTACTTAGAGCCCGAGATACACAATTTTTACACAAGTATGATACAAAAGTTCATCGTGTCACACAATAACTACAAGTGCCGAATTTTTAACATCGTTTCACATTACAAATGAATAGGTCACACCGCCTACACTAGGATCCGTGATGATGGTGAGGAAGAGCGGGGAGGACGATCATGGATCCTTATTCTTCTTCGGCGCCGGGAACGGTTTGCAGCCCTCTTTCGTTGTCCACGTCCTGGTGTCCTGCTGAGCCTCTAGGATTTCTTCAATCTCCCTCTTAGGCAACCCTGGAGATGGATTGGGATATAAATATATTGATTAATAATACAAATCTAAGTGGACAAGTCTATAATAAAGAAAATAAAGAAGCACTTATTGCTACATCTGACGTTGTGTAAGGACCCCCGATGATTGGTGACATCTTCGACGATGATTTTTGATAACTGCACCTGGATGCGATGGAAGTCTTCTCTAAGATCGGCATCGGTGATATCCCCCGCACATTTGGTCCATTCTTGGAGGCTAGATGGCAACTTCAATTTCTCAGCATCCCGGACAAACCCTTTAAGGTGATGGAGGGCGTAGAAGGACTCCTTCACGCTGCCAGACTTCTGCTTCACGCAGCAGAACTCGGTCAAATGCTTGAACCGGTGTGTGCCGTCATTGCTGAAAACTTGTTGCTTCTCTTCGAAGGGGCCTCCCTTTTTGGCGTAGCCCTCGAGAGCCTCATCAAGAACACCCTTTATCTTGGTGTAGTCTTTCTTCATATCCAAACTCCCCGAGTCGAGATAAGTGGCACTGGACCACCTCGGGTTCAGGACGACGAGTGTGCAGTACTTGTTCCTGCTCAACACAATTGAAACGAAATGTTGGAAAGGATCAACAATGGAACAAATCTACAAGAAAGCATAAGTTACGACGGCGGCGAGCGAATGTGTACTTACTCGGGAAAGAAAGGCAGAAGAACGTTGTTCTTGCTCTTGTTGGTCAACATGAAACTCCCGAGGTACTCTGTCGCCTTGGTCCATGTCGCTGATCCTTCCACCAGCTGGCAGTCACGCATATAGTAGGGATCCGTGACCGCGACGGACTGGGTATTATCTCTCTTGATCTTCATCGACATATCGAGCGCGTATAGGCGGACCAAGTTATAGTCCAGCCATCTAGAGTGAAAGAGATTGAAGACGTCCTCGTACGCGATGAAGAACGGATTCGCGGGGGCATCATAGATGAAGTCCAAGTCCTTTGGCACCCTAACCGTGAACACCGGGTAATTTGGCTCCTTGTCTTGAAGAAGGAGGCGCTCTAGCACCAAGATAGATTCATGCAAAGCGTGCATGGATCCACGTGCAAGGCAGAGCAGCTCCGGAGGCAGTATCGCTTTACCAGCTTCATGAACCCGGGTAAAGCCAATAACCGCACGGGGTGGTACCGTGTCTTCATGACCCCGGATAGTCTTAGGAGCTGGCTGGCTCGCAGAGGCGCCTGGCCCCCTCTTTCTCTTCTTGTTCTTCTTCTTCATCTCCGGGGATGGTGAGGGTGGTCGGGGTGCGGACTCCGGGAAAACCGTCTTACGTAGTGTACCAGGGCTGAAAATGGTAGACGGTAATTTGCGTGGAGGTTGATCGCCTGCCTCCGGAGGCATATCTTGAGATAAACCCTGGAAGTCCAGGCGCTGCGTGCATGTACTGGGACGAGCAGCTTGGTCGCCTTGAGCGCGGAAGGGTTCTTCATCCATGTCCAAGCTGGCGCCAGTGTTGAGGTAGCCCTCGACGTCGACATCATCACCATCGTCGTCGTTGGCATCAAGTTGAGGTGCATTGGCAGCGCCTTTGGATGGTTGCGGTACAGGCGCTCCCAACAGTTTTTGGTGGCGACTGCTGGTGGCGACGACCGTCGGTTCCTTCTGGGTGGCGGTGATGGCTGCAGGCTTCGAGGAGGGCCGAACGATCGGGGGCCTCGAGGTGGCGCCGGTGGTGCGCCTTAACCCTAGAAGACCAGTCCCAAGACGAATCTGGGTCTTCGGCCATTTCATCGGCCACTTGATGCAATCTTTAAGGACCATGTGATCCTCGTCGGCTCCCGGAGGTTGAATGGGGGGCTCGATGTCGCGAACCTCAGGCACTATCGTAACCAACCTGACCCTCATCATGTCCTCGTCCATTTTACTGTGGTGCATATCGCGGCTCATTGGTTTTACGACAGTGCCCTGAGCACAGTCCTTCAACTCGCCACCGGGCACCAACCTATGCAGTAGTATGCAAGGCATGTCCTGAGTCAAAACATGTTGGACATCATGAGATGGCAGTCATCATAGGCATAGTTATAGAAGATTCTGCGGACTAACTAATTAGTTACCTGGGTGATGGCGTCGAGCTCGGCAACTGTCGAGACAAGGGCGCCGGTGCCGGCGGCCGGCCTATCATTCTCCGGCCGCTCGGTTGCATTATGAATAACAGCCGCCGTCGGCTGCGGCTCGATATCTTTCGCGGTAGGGGGCGTCGTTGCGTTGGGTTGTGGGGTCGTCAGGTCCGGCGACACGTTTTGGTTCATGATGGAGTTGCTGCCGCTGACGCTGGGCACGTATATCGGCCCCTGTCGACCAGCCGCATTCCAAGCAGCTAACCCCTCCACCAACCCAGGGGGTAAGAAACTTTTCAGCCTCTCGTCCACTAACCGCTCAACCGTGGTGGAGTCCACTTTTTGATTCTCCAGTGTCTCCACCTTCTTTCTTAGCTCCACAACCTCGGCTTTATCCTTACTTGGCCTCCTCCTCTCTTTTTTCGTCTTGGCGTCCGAGTGGTAGTAGTTGATGAACTTCATGCTCGTACCGAAGCCGGACACACGGCCAGCTGACGTCGGCGGCATCGACAGGGGCCTACCCTTGTAGGCGTTCGTCGCCCTGTTGAAAGTTGTGTCCCACGGCTTCGTCGACCCCTGGGACAACGGGCCGCCGGCCTCAGCGTCAGCCTTCAACTCTGCCTCCAGCAGACAAATTAGGCATTAATTTAGATATTTGGCTTCGTAATCTAACTAGATCAACGCAATGGACTTTGAGATATCCGCGGTAATTAAATTCCTTACCAGATACTTCTCAAAATCCTTCACGGCGGTATCGTCGGTAACAAATTCCCCGTGGTCTTGTCCAGATAGTAGCGGGACCGGACAAAGAACCTCGTCTGCTCGTCCGTGATTTTTTTCCCACGGGTTCTCTTTTCCGAGACATGCGTACTCGGCATCCTCCTTGTCCCAAATGGGCTTCTTTCCTCGGTAACCGCCGCTTCCACAATGGTGGTTACCTATGTTTTGCTCCCGCATGTCCTTCCCCCACTTGGTCCATTTTTTAGCCTCCTCAGTTCTTAAGAACAACTTGAATTCCTCGAACTCTTCTTGGTCGAGCATCGGCTCTTTGGCTTTTATCTTCTCCCAGCTGAGACCCTTCTCAATCTTCCGCTTCACCTGGTGTTTCCAGCTGCTCAAGGCGGTGCTCATCTTTGAGATGGCTAAACTGTCCACCTTTTTGTTGAACGGCTCCGGGAACGTGTACCGTTGGTGAAGCTTCTGGAGGAGGACGTCGCGCAAAGCCTTATTGGCCGTGCTTCTGATGTCCTTCGTGTTGATGGACACGCTTTCCCAGAGGATGCATCCTAGTTGCATGCTGTACCCTTTGGCAGTGGCCTTAGGCGCCACTGGTAGGCCACTTGGCGTGACCTCGGTGAAATGGTCTGTGACGTTGGCGAGCACTTGAGGTGTCCTATTCCTCCTTTCCTTCTTCTGCTTCGGAGCGGTCGGGGCGACACCACCATCCGTGTGGTCGCCGCCATCGGTGGTGGTGGTGTCATCCTCATGGCCGCCACTAGCAGCTCCATCGGTGGTTTCGGCGTCGTCGCCCTCCAGGGCGTCTTGCTCATCGTCGGCACGATCGCCACTAGCAGCTCCAGCGGCGGCGGCCTCCTCCAACTCTTGGGACGCTTCCCAGAACGACTTGTTGGCGTCTCTAGCTATTTCTTCGACGCTCATCTTCTTAGATGGGCCCGCGGAGTCCGACATGTTTGCACTTAATTAAAAAAGGCAAAAAGTTAGTACAACAGAAATATAAGAAAAAAATCAATTAATTAAGTACTAGGATACCCCGGCCCATGCATTAGTCGCAATACCCCATATGTCCCTTTTTTAGCAGTCATGCCAAAATTCACGAAAAATTTCGGCATGACCTTTGCTAAAAAAAGGGACATATGGAGTACCCGAATTTGCCGGAACGGAAGTTAATCAACGTTCCGACAATCTCAAGGGCCTCTCGGGGTACCTGCAAGCATTTCACAAAAAATCCACATCTCCGGCCGGCATCTCCACGACACGATGGTCGGAGCACAAACAACCACAACAATCTCCACGACACGATGGTCGGAGCACAAACAACCACGACACGATGGTCGTGGTAGCACATAACACATGCTCCAAAGTACCAACTTTGGAGCATTTCGAAAGCATGAAGTCGCCACATCCACATCTCACCTGAAAGAACGCAGAGCTTCTTCCAAATTTCCTGCATACGGCAAAATAATGCATTAGTTAATTAAAAATGCATGAACCAATGCAAAACTATGGATACTATTTACAACTAAAAATGTTATTACTAAAATCCAATTCCAACTAAAAATGCATCTTCAAGACAGTTAAAGAGTACCAACTTTGGAGGCTTACAAAATTATGAAATCTTGATCCTATTTACAATGTACCTTCATGGATCTATTGGATTACATTATTACATCATGATAAAGCTCAAAATTAGTTTTTGAAAATTTCTAGCACCTTAATTCACTTCAGTTTTAAAGGTATGTTTAAACAGTGACCATTTAACACTTAGCAAATTTTTTATCACGATATATTTTGCACATTGCATCATCATAGGCAGAGGAGCATCACAGCATCACCACAGGAGCACTAGAGCATCACAACATCATCATAGCCCAAATTCTGCCCATATTTATTGCAATATGGACTATAAGCTGGTTGTTTATACTAACAGCAACTAACAGGTTGTTTATACTAACAGCAACTAACATCATCATCATAGCACCTAACATCAACTAACAGCAACTAACATCAACTAACATCATCATAGCACCTTGGTTGTTTATACTAACAGGACTGTAAGCTGGTTGCTTATACTAACAGCAACTAACATCATCATAGCACCTTGGTTGTTTATTTTTTTCATCTCAAGTAACAGCAACCAACACTAAAAGCAATTATCAGCAAGGCTACTAGCAATCAACAACAGAAATCAAACAACAAAACAACTTGGATGCAACAGTTTGGTAGGGGAATTTCTACAAACACCTTGGGTGCAGCAGTTCGGTAGGGGAGGGAGGAGGGGGAAAGGGGAAGCACCTCGGGGAGGGGAGGGAGGGGAGGTTGTCGAGCGCGGTGTAGAGGTCGTCGCTGGTGTGGAGGGAAGGGAGGTGCGAGGGTGGGAGGTCCTCGCCGGCGGCGCCAGGCGGGGGCCGAGCGTGCGGTGGAGTGGCGGCGAGGACGCGGGGGCCGATCGTGCGGTGGAGGTGCTCCTGGCCGTCAGTGGCAGGGCGGGTCGAGCGCGGTGGAGTGGCGGTGAGGACGTGGTGGTCGTCGAGCGTGCGGGCGGGAGCTGCCGGCGGCGAGGACGCGGTGGTGGTCGTCTCGAGCGCGCGCGCGAAAATTTGGGACCTTGGCCGTTTTCGCGAAGCGAGGGAGGCGCGCTGGCGGACCCACATGTAAGTGGGCGCGACAGAATTCTGTGGCGCACCGTGGGAAGGGTGCGCCACAGAAAGGTAGGATTCTGTGGCGCACCGCTAGAGGGGTGCGCCACAGAAATGTGTGATATTTTTTCTTTTAAAAAAATAAAGTTTTGGTTAAATTTAAAGAAAGAACACACACATATTTGTTGTTCTTTTTAAAGATATTTTTTGGTCAAATTTAAAGAAAGAACACACACATATTTGTTATTCTTTTTAAAGATATTTTTTTCTTTTTGGTATATAATATATAGTAGCTAGACCACACATATTTTAATACACAAAAAAGTCTTTAATTTCTTTAAAATGTGTTTGTGTTCTGTATTTAAATTTACACAAAAATATATTTTTGCTTAAATTGAAATATAGAACACAAACACAAACACATTTGTTATTCTTTAAAAAAACATTTTTGGTTATATTGAAAGAAAAAAATTCATTTAAATATTTTTGGTTAAATTTAAAGAAAGAACACACACATATTTGTTATTCTTTTTAAAGATATTTTTCTTTTCAAATTTTTTTGGTTAAATTTAAAGAAAGAATACACACATATGTGTTAGTAGACCACACATATTTTATTCATGGTATATATATATATATTCTTGTCTCTTTCTCACACACACATGGTATATAATATATAGTAGCTAGACCACACATATTTTAATACACAAAAAAGTCTTTAATTTCTTTAAAATGTGTTTGTGTTCTATATTTAAATTTACACAAAAATATTAAACACATTTGTTATTCTTTCAAAAAACATTTTTGGTTATATTGAAAGAAAAAAACATTTTTGGTTATACACAATTGTTAGTAGACGAATATATTCTTGTCTCACACACACACATGATATATAATATATAGTAGCTAGACCACACATATTTTAATACACAAAAAGTCTTTAATTCCTTTAAAATGTGTTTGTGTATTAATTTCTGCACTTTTTTGTATTAATTTCTGCATAGCCATTCTGTGGCGCATCTCCGTGGATGCGCCACAGAAAGTGTAATTTCTGTGGCGCATCTCCTCCATGCGCCACAGAAATGGCTACCTCACTTTTTTTTGCCGGGGCCCACACATATTTCTGTTGCGCATGTTTCCAGATGCGCCATAGAAACACATATTTTTGTGGCGCATCCAGGTCCATGCGCCACAGAAATTGTGTGGTAGGATGACATCAAGCCGTTGGTGGTGGGGCCCACATGTTTTCTGTGGCGCATGGTAGTAAGTGCGCCACAGAAAGTGCTAATTTAGTGGCGCACTGGACAGGCATGCGCCACAGAAAACCTCATCTTTCTGTGGCACATCCCTGATGGTGCGCCACCGAATATTAGCAGTGGCGCATGGCAGCTTTGGTGCGCCACAAAAACAACTTCCACCTATAGCTAGTTTCCTAGTAGTGTTTGTTTTAAGCATGGAGTCGAAGTTTAGGTTCTCGGTGTTGGGTTCCTACCGTCCAGTGTTTGTATCGAGTCCGTTGTTTCCATGTGTTATCGCCGCGATGACGTGATGTCACACGTGGTTGCCTAATCTGTTTAGTGTTAGTGTATCTTAATTCTCTAAATCAAAAAGGACTCTAATTATCTATTCTAACTGTTCGGAGTGGTTACTAACTATGTCCTTGTCCCAAATCTTCAGAATGGCTCCTACCCGCCATGGGAACCTAGGTGATCCTGATGCACCACCGCCACCCTCAATGGCGGAGGTTCTAATGGCCATCGAGGAGAACCGGCTGCGAAATGAGCGCCTGCTCGAGTAGTTGGTTCATCAAGGGGCCAGGAGGAACAACGACTGCAACACTCTCACCAAGTTCTTGCGGTCCCAACCTCCCACATTCTCTGAAGCCAAAGAGCCGCTTGATGCGGATGACTGGCTGCGGGCTCTCGAGCGCAAGTTCGCAGCCTTGCATGTTCCGGTGGCGGAACAAGTGAACTTCGCCACCTACCTGCTGAATGGAGCCGCCGGCTCTTGGTGGGAGAGCCTCGTGTCAATGTTTGACGCGGGCCATGTCTTCACCTGGGCGGAGTTCCGTACCGCCTTCCGTGCGGCCTACATCCCCAAGCCCGTCATGGACCTCAAGAGGAGGGAGTTCCTGGATCTAACCCAGGGACGCATGGACGTCCAAGCCTATGGGCGGGAGTTCAACCACCTCTCCCGTTACGCCCCTCGGGACGTGACCAGCGATGAGGACAAGCAGTACCTCTTCCGCAAGGGGCTCGCACCTCGGCTCCGTTATGAGCTCCTACCCTTCAAGTTCCAGTCCTACCAGGAGCTCTACAACCAGGCTCTCACTATGGAGCAGGGTAGGAAGGAGCTGGAGGCTTCCAAGAGGCCAGCTCCCATTGACAACCAGAGCTCCTCCTCTGAGGGCAAGAAGCACAGGGTCTTTGTGCCCTTCAGCGTTGTGCCTCGTGCACCCTTCGTGCCAAGGCCTTCAGGGTTCATGCCACCTCCGCCTCGCCCAGCTACCTCGACCTTGGGTGCGGCTGGAAGTGGCTTCCGCCCCCAGCTGCCTCCTGCACCGACGGGACTCACTTGCTACCACTGTGGCGAGCCGGGTCACTACTCCAGGGAGTGCCCCCAGAAGGCACCGGCTACCTCAGCACCTGCACCGACTCCTTCTACACCAGCCGCCAAGGCAATGACCGTCAGTCGTGGCCGCCTGAACCACATGCAATTATCCAATCATGATCACAAATTTTCTTTTGATGTTATTCTTTAAATGATTAAACGAATTAAATTCAAATAATTATTTAATTCGCTAATTATTCATCGAAACTCGGAAAATTACAAATAAGGTACCAAAATGATCGGAAGAACAAAACCTACTTAATCATGTCATGTTCATGCATATTTGATCCACTTCTTAGTAATGTAATAATTTATAAACAATGTGGCCACTAAGATAAATATGGGGTTGTTTCCAAATAATTGCACTAATTATTTGGAACTCCATTTAATTTGTTAGATAAATCAAATGACGATGCTATTGCATAAATTGGACATGTCATCATGATTGTGCATTGCACCTTGTCTTCGTGTGGTTTATTTGTTCTTCTATGATTGTTTGGGTATCGATAGATTCCGGAGTGGAGGTTAACCCTACCTACCCCGACGAGCCGTACTACACGCCCCGGCAGCAAGGCAAGAGATAACCTAACCTTCTTGGCATCTAGCATCCTATTGTTTTATAAACTTATTTTATCCACCATAATATTGCATTCGATTCTATATCAATTTTTGGGTCAATACTAAAGTATCCTATGAATGCATGTTTTCCCCAAACCATCACATGATTTCCCCTCCTATGAACCATAGGCTTGATGTGTTGGCCGGTGACAAAGATATAATTGTTGTTTATATATGCTTAGCGATGCTTAGCCATGATTAGTTGAATGCTATTTATGTCCGTTGATTAAATTCCATAATTGTTGATATTGATGGAATGTTTCGGACATGGTGATTACTTGTGGTGCTCAATTAAAATGCTAAGAAGGCTTGGATGAGTTGCCATCGGGGATGGTGTTTTGTCTCATTCTTGCCCCTAGGTGCGAGTTCTTTACCTCTTGAACCAAGACGAGCGTGCTTTCAACGGTGGGGACATATGGAATCCCCTTTAACTAAATAACTTGTGCGGGCGTATCCAAGGGTCCTCTAGTTTGCTATTTCCATTTGCGCGTAAGTGTGTGGGTGGAAAAAGGAATGACGAGGACGGTGGTGTTTAGGATGTGGCGATGGGGCAGGGTGTTGAAATAGGCACTGAACTTGTCCTGTGGCCACAGATGACTCTTGGATAGTCTCACAAGAGGTAAAGGTTTAACCGCGCCCACTCGCCGGCCTTCCCCGGAAGAGGGCCAATCAGGTGAGCCGGACGGTACCGGTGGGTAAATTAGTACACCCCTGCAGGGTAAATCTTTTCGAAAAGCCGTGTCTGCGGTTATGGACGACTTGGGAATAGACGATAAGATCATAGAAAACATTAACCTAATTAATTTGGCAGCTAGAGGTTGCATAATCAACATGTGATAAAAGGTTCATTTCCTCGAGGGTGATTCGAGGTGGTGCCTTGGTGGAGATGAGATGTTGTTGGTTACAAATGGTTCGATGAAAACCAAAGATGAAGAGTTTACTCTCTTATCCCCTTTAGAAAAATATTCTGAGTAGACGATGCCATTGAATCACTTATGTCTTTTATAAAGGAAACTTAGCTTTATGCAAAATAAATACATATACAGCTTTAGAGCCTCCGTCAGCATTGGGACTATATCGCCCTACTAAACTTGCGAGTACGTTGTACTCAGTCTCTCTTTACTGCCTTTATAATTTGTTTCAGAGGAGGACGACACCGAGCACACAGGTGGTTTCTTCTTGGACATCGATGAGTAGTTCGGGGTTCCCAGGTGGCAGCTTGGGACCGTGGAACAAGCTGGCTGGGGTTGTTTATTTGTAGGCCTCTTAGGCCCTATATTTGGATCTTGTTGTACTAGACAACACTACTTCGCTTCCGCATGATGTACTGATGGGTCCGTGAACCCTTTTGTGAGTAATATTTGTATCTTTCCCATATATGAGTTGCTATATGAATCTTTGTGTCGTAGAGTCTGTGACGTGCCAGTTGTTCCACAAGTCTTGATCTCTGTTTTATACATTGATAGCTATGCCAGTGTTTATGGCACGATGTGTTGTGTGGGAGCGGTAATTCCATGCCCTTCGATTGTGTAGCATAGCCTGTGGGTCACATAGTCTCTCTGTATAATTCCAGGGTCGGGGTGTTTTCAAGTTGGTATCAGAGCAGGACTGCCTATAGGAAACCCTTTCTATTGGTCGATGTCGAGTCTAGTTGAAAATTATTTATAACCTAAAAATGAGTTGTGAAAACCGTCTTAGGATTCTTTTTACTCCTCATCCAACTCGCTCTACTCTGATCTCTTATCTCTATTTGTTTTAAGCTTGGTGTCGAAGTTTAGGTTCTCGGTGTTGGGTTCCTACCGTCCAGTGTTTGTATCGAGTCCGTTATTTCCGTGTGTTATCGCCGCGATGACGTGATGTCACACGTGGTTGCCTAATCTGTTTAGTGTAAGTGTATCTTAATTCTCTAAATCAAGAAGGACTCTAATTATCTATTCTAACTGTTCGGAGTGGTTACTAACTATGTCCTTGTCCCAAATCTTCAAAATGGCGCCTACCCGCTGTGGGAACCTAGGTGATCCTGATGCACCACCGCCACCCTCAATGGTGGAGGTTCTGATGGCCATTGAGGAGAACCGGCTGCGAAATGAGCGCCTGCTCGAGCAGTTGGTTCAACAAGGGGCCAGGAGGAACAACGACTGCAACACTCTCACCGAGTTCTTGCGGTCCCAACCTCCCACATTCTCTGAAGTCAAAGAGCCGCTTGATGCAGATGACTGGCTGCGGGGTCTCGAGTGCAAGTTCGCAGACTTGCATGTTCCGGTGGCGGAACAAGTGAACTTCGCCACCTACCTGCTGAATGGAGTTGCCGGCTCTTGGTGGGAGAGCCACGTGTCAATGTTTGACGTGGGCCATGTCTTCACCTGGGCGGAGTTCCGTACCACCTTCCGTGCGGCCTACATCCCCAAGCCCGTCATGGACCTCAAGAGGAGGGAGTTAATGGATCTAACACAGGGATGCATGGACGTCCAAGCCTATGGGCGGGAGTTCGACCACCTTTCCCGTTACGCCCCTCGGGATGTGACCACCGATGAGGACAAGCAGTACCTCTTCCGCAAGGGGCTCGCACCTCGGCTCCGTTATGAGCTCCTACCCTTCAAATTCCAGTCCTACCAGGAGCTCTACAACCAGGCTCTCACTATGGAGCAGGGTAGGAAGGAGCTGGAGGCTTCCAAGAGGCTAGCTCCCATTGACAACCAGAGCTCCTCCTCTAAGGGCAAGAAGCATAGGGTCTTTGTGCCCTTCAGCGTTGTGCCTCGTGCACCCTTCGTGCCAAGGCCTTCAGGGTTCATGCCACCTCCGCCTCGCCCAGCTACCTCGACCTTGGGTGCGGCTGGAAGTGGCTTCCGCCCCCAGCTGCCTCCTGCACCGACGGGACTCACTTGCTACCACTGTGGCGAGCCGGGTCACTACTCCAGGGAGTGCCCCCAGAAGGCACCAGCTACCTCAGCACCTGCACCGGCTCCTTCTACACCAGCCGCCAAGGCAATGACCGTCAGTCGTGGCCGCCTGAACCACGTCTCGGCTGAAGGAGTCGAACAGGACCTCGGAGTTCTCATGGGTACGCTTCGAATCAATGATTACCCAGCTTCAGTCTTGTTTGATTCTGGAGCATCGCATTCATTCATATCCATAGCCTTTGCACACAACCATCAAATACCATTTGTGAATATGGACTCCCCGCTAGTGGTCAAAACCCCGGGCTCTAGCTGGCACACTAAATGGATTGCACCGGAAGTCCAGATTACCATAGGCTACTGGTCCTTTCCGTTCCAGCTGATAGCACTGAAGTCAGATGGGCTATATGTAATTTTGGGTATGGATTGGCTCATCAAATATCAGTCCAACCTGGATTGCGCTGCCAAGTCTGTCACCGTGATCCACCCAACCGTCGGGCTGGTGAGTTATTGGTCACCTTCGTCCGCAACTCCGTCCGCTGCCATTCCTCTCTCGCCGGAGATTAGTCTATGTTTCCTGGAAGGAACTACCCCACCTGAAATGCATGAAGTAGTAGTGGTATGTGACTTTCCAGATGTCTTCCCGGAGGAATTGCCTGGCATGCCACCTGATCGAAGCGTGGAATTTGTCATTGAATTGGTTCCGGGAACTGCCCCAATTTCCAAAAGGCCCTACCGCATGCCAGTAGAAGAGCTAACTGAATTGAAGAAGCAACTTGATGAGTTGCTGGAAAAAGAATTCAGCCGGCCGAGTAGCTCACCTTGGGGCTGCCCGGTCATCTTTGTCAAGAAAAGGGATACGAATGTTCCTCGGCTGGTTGTTGATTACCGCCCTCCGAATGCGGTGACCATCAAGAACAAGTATCCCATTCCTCGAATAACTGACCTATTCGATCAACTGGCTGGTGCAACGGTATTCTCCAAGATGGATCTGAGGTCAGGCTACCATCAGATCAAAATCAGAAAGGAGGATATTCCGAAGACGGCTTTCACTACCCGTTATGGGTTATATGAGTACACCGTCATGTCCTTCGGCCTCACAAATGCTCCGGCTACATTCATGAGGCTAATGAACTCCATCTTCCATGAGTACCTCGACAAGTTCGTCATAATTTACATTGATGACATCCTTGTCTACTCCAAAACCGAAGAAGAGCATGCTGAGCATCTTCGGCTAGTTCTGACCAAGCTTCGAGATCATCGCCTCTATGCCAAGTTCTCCAAGTGCGAGTTTTGGCTAAAGGAGCTCATTTTTCTTGGTCATGTGGTGTCAGCTGCTGGAATAGCGGTGATACCTGACAAGATTCAAGCAATCCTGGATTGGCCTACCCCCAAGTTCGTCAAAGACATCCGAAGCTTCCTTGGGTTGGCGGGTTATTACCGCCGATTCATCGAGGGCTTTTCCAAGATAACCAAGGCACTGACTGACCTCCTCAAGAAAATAAACAGTTTGTGTGGTCAGACAAGGCGGAAGAAAGTTTTCAAACTTTCAAGGTCAAGCTCACCACCACCCCGGTGCTTGTCCTTCCCGACACTGACAAAGACTTTGTCGTCTATTGTGATGCATCACTCCAGGGCTTGGGCTGTGTTTTGATGCAAGAAGGCCATGTTGTCGCCTATGCTTCCCGTCAACTCAAACCACATGAGCAAAACTATCCAACCCATGATCTGCAGCTTGCTGCCGTGGTACATGCTCTGAAACAATGGAGGCCCTATCTGTTGGGCAACCGTTGCAAGATCTATTCTGATCATCAAACTATGAAGTATCTCTTCACCCAGCCGGATCTGAACTTGAGACAGAGAAGATGGTTGGAATTAATCAAAGACTATGATGTGACACTCAATTATCAGCCCGGCAAGGCTAATGTCGTGGCCGATGCTCTGAGCCGCAAGGCCTATTGCAACACCTTGATGGTTGAAAAGGCCCAACCTGCTCTTCATGAGGAGTTTGCTAGGTTGAATCTGGAGATTGTTCCCTCCGGATATCTAGCTAACCTCGAGATCAAATCCACTCTTGAGGATGAAATCAAGGCCGCCCAGCAACATGATGCTGGCATCTGCAAGATCAAAAAGAATATTTCAAGTGGGAAGGCCAAGTGTTTCTCCGTCGATGACTCCGGTGTTGTCTATTTTGGGAACCGTCTTGTGGTGCCCAAGACGGGAAATACAAAGGGGTTGATACTCCAAGAAGCACATGAATCTCCCATATCCATCCACCACGGTAGCACCAAAATGTACCAAGACCTCCGCCCCAAATTTTGGTGGACTCGCATGAAGCGGGAAATTGCCAAATATGTTGCTGAATGCGACGTCTGTCGCCGAGTGAAGGCTGAACATCAAAGGCCAGCTGGTACCCTTCGCCCCATAGCCATTCCCGAGTGAAAATGGGATGAAGTTGGCATGGATTTCATTACGGGCTTCCCAAAATCACAAAAAGGAAATACTGCCATCTGGGTCATCATCGACCGTTTGTCCAAGGTCGCTCACTTCCTTCCGGTCCGTGACGACATTCGAGCAAGCCAACTTGCTGACTTGTATATGGCCCGGATTGTTCCCTTGCACGGGGTTCCTTTGCGGATCATCTCAGACCGTGGTAGTCTATTTGTATCCAAATTCTGGCAGAGTTTCCAAACAGCTCTGGGAACCCGCCTCAACTTCAGCACCGCCTATCACCCTCAAACCGACGGTCAAACTAAAAGGTGAACCAAGTTCTTGAGGACATGCTTCGGGCATGTGTCATCTCCTTCAGTAAGGGTTGGGAAAAATACCTCCCTCTCGCCGAGTTCTCCTACAACAACAGCTACCAAGCCAGTTTGCAAATGGCTCCCTTCGAGGTTCTATATGGGAGAAAATGCCGAACTCCTCTAAATTGGTTTGAAACCAGAGAGAGGCCACTCTTCGGTCCAGATGTGATCAATGAAGCCGTGGAGAAAGTCCGTATCATTCGGGATAATCTGAAGGCTGCTCAGTCAAGGCAAAAGAGCTACTATGACAAGCATCATCAAGAGGTCCACTATGAAATTGGTGACAAAGCCTATCTTCGAGTCTCTCCACTCTGAGGCGTTCGTCGTTTCGGAATCAAGGGCAAATTGGCACCTCGCTATGTTGGCCCTTTCACTGTCCTAGCCAAGCGAGGAGATCTCTCCTATCAACTCGAGTTGCCCTCCAACTTCCCGGATGTGCACGATGTGTTCCATGTCTCCCAACTCCGGCGTTGCTTCAAAAATCCAATCCGTGGGGTTGATCATGAGGTGTTAGACATCCAAGAGGATTTGACTTACCGCGAAAATCCTATCCGCATCTTGGATGAAGCGGAAAGGAAAACCCGCAACAAGACTATAAAGTTCCTCAAAATCCAATGGTCTAACCATTCCGAAGAATAAGCGGCTTGGGAGCGAGAAACTAGTCTTCGACAGGAATATCCCACCTTCTTCACTCAAGCCTAGAATCTCGGGACGAGATTCCTGTAAGAGGGGCAGAATTGTAACAGCCCCAGCTTTGTACTGAAAAAAATACGAAGAATTTTTCCACTTTTTGCACTCTTGTTTTCATCATGGCATCCATATGAAATTGCTACTTCTAAATATCCACAAATGAAAGCAATTGAATTGGGGAAGCAAAACCTTCTCCAACTTCAACCCCAAATGCAATGGTTTAACTTGGCAAACAAATTATTCTTGGACTTCCAAATTTTTTAGGAAGTTCCAAGTTTACATCTTATAAAAATTGTCAAAATCCAATTATTGACAAGCCAAGATTTAAAAATTCGAGATTTCAAAATGGGCTCAATACAAATCCTATTTTTGAAACCAAGTTAAACTTACCCAAAAATGCAAACTAAAATCATGG
Organism: Puccinellia tenuiflora; assembly: GCA_012064385.1. Taxonomy (NCBI): domain Eukaryota; kingdom Viridiplantae; phylum Streptophyta; class Magnoliopsida; order Poales; family Poaceae; genus Puccinellia; species Puccinellia tenuiflora. The sequence goes on from QRDG01000145.1 coordinate 991,952, forward strand.
GGAGCTTCATTACTATAGTGGGAGCCTCCATGAATAATTTCATTATTTTTGGCAATCTTTAAGTGCTCCAAATAATTATATTTTGGAAACTATCAAAAAATGACTATAATTATAGCCTATGAACAAAGGTGGTCCAAAAAAATTTATTTTTGGGCACAAATTTTTGTGGAGCTTCTAGGTGTTATGGGGAGCCCACCGGAATTTTTGTGGAATTTTAGAAAATGTCTAAATGCCCCAATTAAATCACTGAAGTTGCTGGGGGACCTTTTTGCAATTAATGAAATTGGAGCCAGGGGGTTATCGCAAAAATCCTTTTCTTCTCCACAGTGCAGGGCGCACTGGTGCCATGCCGCCACCTTCCCCGCGCCCATGCCACCGCCCCCACTCCCTCCTGCTGTGCCCCCGTGGCTATGGACGCGCCGACGCTTTCACCTGCCTCCCCGCGTCCCACTTCCCCCCGGTTTTCCCCTCTCGAGCCCTAACCCTAGCCCTCCCCGACCGACACCGCCCCGCTGCCGCTCGCCGCTGCATCGCCGTCGTCCAAGGCCACCCGAGCTAACCGACGCCCCTAGCGAGCTTCGCCGTGACCTTCTCCCCCTCCACGCCCAAGGAATCGGACCGGGAAGCACCGGAGCCGACGTGTTCGTCCGCGTCTTCTTTACCGCGGCCGCCGCCTGCCGGGGTCGAATTCCGTCAACGCCGACCACCCCCGCCGCCGTCGAGCACCCACATGTGACGAGGGTGAGTTCAGCTTCCTTTCTAGGCTCTTCCCGCGCCCCTTCTCCCTCTCCTCGCCGCCGGTCGCCGTCGATCACCACCGCATTCCGCCGGCACAGCACGCCCCGCGCGCCGGCCTGGGCACCGGCCTGGGCCGACCGGGAGGCCGGCACCCTCAGGCGTATGTCCGGCCTGAGCCCCGGCCTGGGCCGGCCAGGAGGCCGGCCGCCTCCGACACAGTGTTGGGAATATGCCCTAGAGGCAATAATAAAATGGTTTATTAAGCATATTCATATTTATGATAATAGTTTATTATCCATGCTATAATTGTATTAAATGGAAACATAATACATGTGTGGAATATAAACACCAGGAGTCCCTAGTGAGCCTCTACCGGACTAGTTCGTTGATCAAGAGATAGTTCGTTGATCAAGAGATAGTTAGAGTTTCCTAGTCACTTGATAACGGAGTCTCGTCATTGGGAGAATGACTTGATGGACATGACCCAAACAATAAAGAGTTGCAATTAATCGTGTCAGAAAAGTTTTGCTGTCAACACTTTTAATATGACAAATATAGTTTCCTTAGACCATGAGATTATATCACTCCCGTTCACCGGAGGAATACTTTGTGGACATCAAACGTCACTTCGTAACTGGGTGATCATAAAGGTGGCTTTCAGGTATCTCCGATGGTGGGTTGTTGGGTGATATGAATCGAGAGTGGGATTTGTCCCTCCATGTGACGGAGAAGATATCTCCAGGCCTTCTTGGTAATATAGCATCAAAAGTCTGTAGACATGTGATTAGCGTCAATGATTATATCTCGGGCAAGTAAAATATTGTGAGACAAAGGGAATCATATATGAGATTAATTGAATCTCCGGCATCGTGGTTCAATCAAGAAAAGAGTTTTGTTGAGTGTATAGGAATTAATATGGGCATCCCGGTCCCGCTATTAATTATTGATATGATCATGTCTATGCATTCCCGAACCCGTAGGGTCACACACTTAACGCTCCGATGAAATTAGGTTTTGCGATGAATTAAATGATGAAATGAACGAATGGTGATTCGGAGTTCCGGATAAGATCACGGACGTCACGAGGAGTTCCGGAGGAGTCCGGAGAATAAGATTCATATAAGGAAAGTGGTTTCCGGAGGTATCGGAAAGGTTCCGGAATATTTTATAGGGTATCAGAAAGGTTCCGGAATGTTCTAGAGGGGTCTAGAAGTGGGACCCACATATTTTATGGGGGCCCACATGGACCAAAGGGGTGCAGCCACCAGTTAGGTGTGCCGCACCACCTAGGCCCACATGGGCCAATTCGGCTAAGGCAAAAGGGGGGGGGAGTCCTACTCCTAGTTGGACTAGGAGTTAGGCCCTTCTCCCTTTAGGAAAAGGGGCCCAAGGAGGAGTCCTAGTTGGACTCCAACATGGGGGGCAAGCAAGGGGCCGGCCGGCCCCTACCCCAACCCTAGCCGGCCACCTATAAAAGAGGGGGAGGGGAGGGGTGCGGCACACCCAAGGCTGCCGCCCCAAGCACCCCAAGCCGCACCACCTCCTCTACCCTAAACCCTAGCCGCACCTCTCTCTCTCTCGGAGGGCTGCGCCACCACCACCTCCACCTAGAGCTACCGCACCACCCTAACCCTAGGGTGCTACGCCACCTCCTCCTCTCCCTCTCCTCTCACTTGGCTTGGCGAAGCCTCGCACGTGGAGATCGTCATCGTCACTGGCACTACCGTCGTGCCGCTGAGATCATCAAGGCCACGTCCTCTCGCTTGCGGGATCAAGGAGTTGACGTCTTCATCGAGCCGTACGTGTGGACACCGCGGAGGTGCTGCCCGTTGTTGCACTTCATCGGATTGGATCTCGAGGATAATACATCTCCTCGCGACTAGACGAGTCTAGTTGCGGGGATCGACTAGCCAACCCCTGCACCGACAAAACGCGTTTGTTGATCTTCAAGGGTAAGAGATTGGTTCTCACCTTCGCTATCTTCATCTAGTAGATCTAGATCCTTGGGGTTTATTCCGCTTGCCGCGTAGGAAAATTTTTGTTTTCTATGCTGCGACCCCATCACACAGGCCCGGCCTGGAAACCGGCCTGGGCCGACGTGGAGGCCGGCCCAAACAGTAAAAACAGTTTTCGTTTAAATTAAAATAATTCATAACTATCTGAATATTGGTCCAAATTTAACAAATAAAATACCAAATTGTTCAGAAAAACAAACTCTACATGTTAGAATAATTGTAATGTTCTTTTGAATTTAAATTCTTGCTGTTTAATTAAGAATTCCTAAAATGGCTTAAATAATACCAAATTGGGAAAAATCATAACTTGTTAAATATTTAACCAAAAATTATGAATAAAATAGCAATGTGTTTAGCACTTCAAATGCTATCAAACCATGCAATTATACAATCATGATCACAAATTTTCTTTTGATGTTATTCTTTAAATGATTAAACGAATTAAATTCAAATAATTATTTAATTCGCTAATTATTCATCGAAACTCGGAAAATTACAAATAAGGTACCAAAATGATCGGAAGAACAAAACCTACTTAATCATGTCATGTTCATGCATATTTGATCCACTTCTAAGTAATGTAATAATTTATAAACAATATGGCCACTAAGATAAATATGGGGTTGTTTCCAAATAATTGCACTAATTATTTGGAACTCCATTTAATTTGTTAGATAAATCAAATGACGATGCTATTGCATAAATTGGACATGTCATCATGATTGTGCATTGCACCTTGTCTTCGTGTGGTTTATTTGTTCTTCTATGATTGTTTGGGTATCGATAGATTCCGGAGTGGAGGTTAACCCTACCTACCCCGACGAGCCGTACTACACGCCCCGGCAGCAAGGCAAGAGATAACCTAACCTTCTTGGCATCTAGCATCCTATTATTTTATAAACTTATTTTATCCACCATAATATTGCATTCGATTCTATATCAATTTTTGGGTCAATACTAGAGTATCCTCTGAATGCATGTTTTCCCCGAACCATCACATGATTTCCCCTCCTATGAACCATAGGCTTGATGTGTTGGCCGGTGACAAATTTATAATTGTTGTTTATATATGCTTAGCGATGCTTAGACATGCTTAGTTGAATGATGTTTATGTCCGTTGATTAAATTCCATAATTATTGATATTGATGGAATGTTTCGGACATGGTGATTACTTGTGGTGCTCAATTAAAATGCTAAGAAGGCTTGGATGAGTTGCCATCATGGATGGTGTTTTGTCTCATTCTTGCCCCTAGGTGCGAGTTCTTTACCTCTTGAACCAAGACGAGCGTGCTTCCAACGGTGGGGACATATGGAATCCCCTTTAACTAAATAACTTGTGCGGGCGTATCCAAGGGTCCTCTAGTTTGCTATTTCCATTTGCGCGTGAGTGTGTGGGTGGAAAAAGGAATGATGAGGACGGTGGTGTTTAGGACGTGGCGATGGGGTAGGGTGTTGGAATAGGCACTGAACTTGTCCTGTGGCCACAGATGACTCTTGGATAGTCTCACGCGAGGTAAAGGTTTAACCACGCCCACTCGCCGGCCTTCCCCGGAAGAGGGCCAATCAGGTGAGCCGGACGGTACCGGTGGGTAAATTAGTACACCCCTGCAGGGTAAATCTTTTCGAAAAGCCGTTTCCGCGGTTATGGACGACTTGGGAATAGACGATAAGATCATAGAAAACATTAACCTAATTAATTTGGCAGCTAGAGGTTGCGTAATCAACGTGTGATAAAAGGTTCATTTCATCGAGGGTGATTCGAGGGGGTGCCTTGGTGGAGATGAGATGTTGTTGGTTACAAATGGTTCGATGAGAAGCAAAGATGAAGAGTTTACTCTCTTATCCCCTTTCAAATGGTTCGATGAGAACCAAAGATGAAGAGTTTACTCTCTTATCCCCTTTCGAAAAACATTCTGAGTAGACGATGCCATTGAGTCACTTATGTCTTTTATAAAGGAAACTTAGCTTTATGCAAAATAAATACATATACAGCTTTAGAGCCTCCGTCAGCATTGGGACTATATCGCCCTACTAAACTTGCGACTACGTCGTACTCAGTCTCTCTTTGCTGCCTTTATAATTTGTTTCAGAGGAGGATGACACCGAGCACACAGGTGGTTTCTTCTTGGACATCGACGAGTAGTTCGGGGTTCCTAGGTGGCAGCTTGGGACCGTGGAACAAGCTGGCTGGGGTTGTTTATTTGTAGGCCTCTTAGGCCCTATATTTGGATCTTGTTGTACTATACAACACTACTTCGCTTCCGCATGATATACTGATGGGTCCGTGACCCCTTTTGTGTGTAATATTTGTATCTTTCTCATATATGAGTTGCTATATGAATCTTTGTGTCGTAGAGTCTGTGACGTGCCAGTTGTTCCACAAGTCTTGATCTCTGTTTTATACATTGATAGCTATGCCAGTGTTTATGGCACAATCGATGTGTTGCGTGGGAGTGGTAATTCTATTCCCTTCGATTGTGTAGCATAGCCTGTGGGTTACATAGCCTCTCTGTATAATTCCGGGGTCGGGGCGTTACACGCACCGTCTTCTTTGAGCCGTGTGCGTCCCCTTCATCCGCGAGCTTGACGCGGTCGAACTGCTGGCCGTCGAAGGAGTAGGCCGCCTCGAGAGGCTCCGTGTTCTTCATGCTCATGGCCCAGTTCGGGTTGCGCACCGTGAGCATGAGCGAGAGGTTGTACGCGAACGCCGTCGCGGAGGTGCTGAGGAGCGCGAGGCGGGAGAGGGAGGCGTCGTCCACGATGACGACGACCTGGCGGATGAAGGTGAACGCGACGACGAGGACGACGATAAGCGCGGCTATGATGAGTATAGCGAGGCAGAGGATTAACCACCATATCTCCTTCCACCTGCAGACGCAGTTGTCGCAGCATTCATCGGATTCACCCATGGACGCACTAGTAGAAAAAAGGGCTTTCGTCCAGGCCGAATAGTCGCATTAGTCCTGGTCGCATTACGAACCGGGACTAATGTTGGCATTAGTCCCAGTTCGAGCGGCTCGCATGCCGCACGGGGCTCGGGTGGTTTTAGTCCCGGTTCGTACGGGACCTTTAGTCCCGGTTGGAGCCACCAACCGGGACTAAAGGGTGGCGTCAGGCGCGAGGCCCTTTAGTCCCGGTTGGTGGCTCCAACCAGGACTAAAGTCTATACCTTTATTCCCGGTTTTGGACACCAACCTGGACTAAAGATTTTCTAAAAAAAATCAGCATTTTTACCTTTAGTCCCGGTTGGTATCTCCAACCGGGACTAAAGTTTTATTTTTCATTTTTTTAAATTTTGCCCAACCCAGACTAAAGGTTTTTGTAAAAAAAAAAAATCAGCATTTTTACCTTTAGTCCCGGTTGGTATCTCCAACCGGGACTAAAGTTTTATTTTTCATTTTTTTTTTAGATTTTGCCAGGATAAAATGGAAATTTTTGATTTTTTTTTTGAAAATTTTGAAATTCTTTTGTTGTTTCTTTTATTTTTCAACTATTTTTAACTTTTATTATTATTTTATAATTTTAGAATTTTTTTTTGCGAAATTTTGAGTTTTTTGAAAATTTTGAGTTTTTTCGAAAAATTTGAAATTTTTATTTTTTTTCATTTTTTTAAAATTTTTGAGTTTGTAAATTAATCATTGTTGTTTGTTAATCATTGTTGTTTATTTTAATAATTGTTTGAAATTCAAAAAATTTAATCATATGCCATCAAGACCTAAGGGTTAATAGAATTGATAGCTTATTATTGTCAAGAAAACAACAATTGCATACTTGGCAGCTGGGGGAGAGGGAACTGGGAAGTTAAACGTGCTGGGGCTGGAGCAATGAGAGGATGGGTGACCGGTCAGGAAGTTAGAGATTATGGCTGACCAGATATGCACTTTGACCTGAGAATATGGGTGATTAGAGATGAAATTGTCAAAATAATCCAAAGATTTGAAATTTGGAAAAAAAAATTCAAAAAAATAAAAAAATTCAAAAAACCCTTTAGTCCCGGATGGTGTTACGAACCGGGACTAAAGGTCCTCCGGCCCGAAAAAATGGCTTTAGTCCCGGTTCGTAACACAACCGGGACTAAAGGCTGCGCAACCGGGACTAAAAGCCCTTTGGACCCGGGACTAAAAGCCTGTTTTCTACTAGTGACGGTGGCTGGTTGATCAGCTAGATAGCTAGGAATAAGAGTGTGTGTGAACTCTGAAACTTAGTTTGGCGGTCGATTTGAGAACGTAAAGGAGAGGGGTGCTGTTATATATAATACTGCCGCTCGTGAAAGTCTGAATCAAAGCTATAGATTCGTTTATCCTCATTTAACCAATTACCGAACATGTTTGTGATGTTGGTTGAAGGGGAAATATTTAAACTGAACGGCACAATTCTCCATATAAGTCGAGCAAAAAAGACAAACAATAAGTAGATGGTGAATAGACTTCTGAGATCACATAAAACCCATTTCATTTATGGTCACTAAAGTTATCTTTCAGATTTTTTTTTTTGAGTTGGAACCGCATAAAGATATTAAGTCCAAAAGATACCTTCAGTGTCGAAATATACGTACTCCTACTCTATCACAATGGTTATAGAAAGAACTCGTTACATGCCACTCATAAGCAACATGATTCTTATACGCTGAAGCCATGATAAAGGTCTTGTTCCCTGAATACTACTGTAATTGTTGTTTGGAATTCCCACTAGTACCATTTCAATAACCTCTTTTAGTTGAGATCTGTTAATTATTTACAAAAATATTTTGTCGTCGTAATGAACTTGCTCTATACCGCTTGATGCACCATTTTATTCAGTTATGTAGTAAAAAAAACAATGGCGTGTTCGCAGTCCAGACATGATATTCAAGCCTTCTACAAAACCTGAGATCATTTTCATGTCTTAAAGTTGCTCTATAATTTTTTTGAATAAACGAATAAATTTATATCAAGAAGATATAAATTACGCCCTTCTTCTATAAGACTATAACAACATAGTGTGAAAAGCTAGTCGTGACATCTAAGATGTACATAGCCAAAAAGAAAGAACATGACCCCGTCAAAAGCTATGAGTGACTCGCACCAATAGAATGACACTCGAAAATTGAAAGGTGAAAGCTTAACGAAATCACAAGAAGTGAATTCGACACAACTATACAATGGTACGTAGGATTGAACCCATTTGTTAGTTGCATTGCTTGATCTACAGTTTGATGCTCGCACATGTCCACGTCCACATTCATGTCACGTCCATCGCCATATACTCCCTCCCTTCCACAATATAAGCCTTCTTAGCAACGTAGTTTAGCTTGCTAAAAAGGCTTTCATTGTGGAACAGAGGTAGTACATCCATCCAGAGCGGCACGGTTGATCGTGTTGCGCGGAGCCATGCACACGGTGGTTCTTGAGAAAGATATCACATATGTTTTACATAAATCTAGATCTTATTTGAAAATGATACATATTTGATTGCAGTTGGCATGAAAATCATTTGTTCCAAATTTATGGGTTGGTGTCCCGTAATTTCAGCTATAAAGCTTAATAGGAAAGAATATTAGCTAAATCATCATGTTTAAATATGCGGAATAACTTTTCTCCTGTAATATACCAAACAAATGAGGGCGGTTTAGATAGTTATAATTATCTTATGGAAGCTAACGACTAGATCTCAGTCGACTGGGAATTAAATTACTCAGTCGAGTGATGTCACTCACGAGTCTGTACTGCGTGAACATTTTTTAGCATCATTAATAATTATTTGTGTTCTGCGGACAAACAAATTTTACTGTGTGAACATTTATTTCTTAGGTGCACATCGTTTGTAGTAACTCCGGACTATCATGAGTCATAATGTAAATCCAATTGCCGAGGACCGGACTGATTAAAAAAACTGTTATCTTTTGAAATTGAGTTTGTTACAACGCCCATTAATTCTTGTCTTAGATAGGGGCTTTATGCATTTATATCTTATGAATTAGATTTTTTAAGAATGACCAACAGGCTGACGCCTCCTCTGCTTGTCAGGAGTAGAATACTGTACACTTAGGCCTATGTCAATGTAAGGTTCTTAACACGGTTTCATAGGTGTTTTGCTGATGTGGTATAATAGTTAATGAATAGAGATAGTGAGGTTGTAGCTTAGCTAACATACAACTCTTGCACGTGACCATAGCCAAAAAAAAGTTGCATGCCTAATCATATACATGCATTAGGCTCAAATCATTAAATTTAGAAACAACTCATAAAAAACAATGCATTGGCATAATTATTTTTTAAATTTTTATTACGCCTATTATAACGTGTTAAGAGATGATGCATTGATACAGGCCTTATCAAATCGAAGTAATGGTAGCGCTTCAATACAACATGACAAGTTGCACTAACGTCCGCATCCAACGCGTTTAGGCGGTCACGACGCGGGTCAACCACACCACGTTAATATTAAAATTGCTCTGTCGCCAAGACGTTCCTTGGTCGTTGTTTTGTTCGTTTCCAATATACTCCGTATGAATGTAGGAGGTTGCGTGAAGATCAAAGTCCTCTAGACAACATGGATATCAAATGTACCATTACATTATCTCCAGAAGTTCGACTACAATAATTAGAGCATCTCCACCGGAAAGTCCAAATGGAGGCCGAGCTTCATGGAGCTCGGTTTCCAAAAAAAAATTGAATCCGCACATTCTTGTTTCGAAAAATTCTGAAAAAAATCAGAGTTGTAGTCAATACATTGATCCACCACTGTGTAAATTTTCAAGACCAAATTCGTATTATTATGAGCTACACAAAAAAGACAAATCTGATAAAATTTCAAAATTTTAAGACTGTGCACTGTTTACCGATTCAGATCTGCCGATTTATCTTTTTTCCCAGATCAGAATACAACGTATTTCGTCATGGAAATTTTCATAATATGATTTTTGAATGTATTATTTTAAGACTGTGCACTGTTCACCGATTCAATGTATTATCTACAACTATGATTTTTTTTCAGAATTTTTCGTAATAAAAATTTGCGGATTTAATTTTTCTTTGGAAACCGAGCTCCATGAGCTCGGCCTTCCACCCATGTCCTGCATATAATATCCGGAAACAATGTGAGACCAGTGCTATGCGTCGGCCCATGTTGTGGCACATGGACTCTTTCCAATCACAGCACCAACATGTTTTTTTAAAACAATGAACGCGAGAACATACGAAATGCATTCAAGTTTTTTAAAACGTTATATATTTGAAAGAAATTGGGATAAAAACAAAAACCAAGTCTAATCTAGAGGTTCCGGAAAATCCTTCCTGTCCTCCTCGTCGCCCTCTACGGCGTCGGTGCCGCTGCGCCCTACTTATTCGTCGCGGTCCTGGAAAGATCAATGAAGAGCCGACCGGTGGACTTGGCGTGGTCACGCGGCGACCGCGCGAGCGCTTCCTCTAAAATAGCCGCCGGAACGACGTTTCACGACTCCTCAATGGCGCGGCTCATGCCCGGGAACTCCGCAGGGTCGAGCTCCGGGTCGCGCAACACATCTTGTGCCCGGAGTAGGGCGTCCACCTCTGTCGGATCCGCATTCACCTTATTTGGCAGCAGGCATATGGAATGCCTTCCTCGGGGAGGTGACGGTTCGCGCTCGTGTATGACCATGCAGACCGCGCCTCTCGTCGACATGGTGCATGGCTCTACCTTGACCTCCGGCCTGGGGTGAGGAATGGGCTACACGAGTGCGACAAAGACGACGATTGGGACGTCGTCGTCCGCATCCAGCAGTTCACCAGGGGAACGACACCCTAATGAGGGCGATCGGCAACGAGCTGTATATCGCGGGCGGCAATGTGCTCCATGACGGCATGTTGTTGGGGCACGACGGAGCTAGCTATCACAAACGAAAACTTTCTTCGGCGAGGCAATTTCCAAGATCCGGCAGAGGAGGTAGGCAACAAATCATACTACTCCTCGCGCAGGTGCAGATTATCGGTGACGCGCCTAGTCGGGGTAGTGAAGCTTCCGTCCCGGGTTTGGGTCCAAGCATCCTTCTCCGGTGTGCTTGACGGCAAACTTGTCCTCTCGGCACCACACGTGCAGCGCCTGTGCGGGTGTACACACGTACAAGGCGGAGCAACGCCGACGAGCTGCTAGACTCGGTTTTGTGTCGTGGGACCGGGAGTGGAGGTGGTGGCACCACATAAATGTGGTTTTGCTTCCACTCACTTGGATTGGACCGGTGTGTCACTATGCCGCCACTCCACCCTTCTTTATAGGGAGTGGGTGACAGGATGCATCCCTTGCATCCGGTTCCCCAAAACCCTAATCCAAGTCATGTGGGTCCCACCCACGGACAAATGTCCCATTGTCGGCATAGGTCCAACCTTTGTTGGCTGGTCTCAGTCCGTCTTGATCAGACCGGCTCTGTCCCCTTAAGTGACCCAACAGGCTCACGATAAGCCGGACATGATCTCGAGTCGCCACTCTCGACCGATCAGTCGGCATTGGCTTCTAGCAAATCGTGTGGACTCCCGGATGTCATTGAGTCATAAGATTTACCTCCGCAATGCGACGGTCTATCTTGGTCCCTTTGCCACACAATATTGTGGTAAGCTATATGTGAGTTAAATCGTCATTCGTGTGTAGCTTAACTCTCTTCCATTCTGTGATGTTCGACTTAACTCGACTAACACTTTAGTCACATCGACTCGGTTAACACTTAACCGAGTAGCGCATGGCCATGCTTTCAGAGTCACATCACACAAGAGGGCCCAGAGAATATCTCTCTGAGTCAGAGGGGAAATTTTCGTCTTGATGATCCGCCTCATGCAGCTTGGTCCGCAGATGACCCAAGCAACGTGTTTATGACTGTTAGATATGGTCAGTGTTTGGCGGGTTCAAAGGCGGCTAATCCGCAACTCGGATAACGCGAACATCTCAGGTCTAAGGATTACATTGCTTGAGTCAGTATGTATGACTGATTACTCACGCCCACTCATGCTTCGGGTTAGTCGAGCTGGCTTAACTTTAATATGGCTAGTGCAAGTCGGATCAGCATCTCCATGCTCCATGATAGTCAAACGTGTAAGTCAGTTTGGAAGCTGGCGTCTGTGTACCCCTTTACACTCAGATCCTCTTCCAAGCTGTCATATACAACCAAGGAGCATATCTTTATTCGTTTTCAGGTACTTCAAAATATTCTTAACTGATGTCCAAGGCTTGGATAGGTGCAAAACTGATACGTGTCAAACGTATCTATAATTTTTTATTGTTTCATGCTACTTTTATACCTTTCATACTTGTTTTTATATTAAGTTTATAATCTATTTGGACTAAGCTATTAATAGTTGCAAAAGTGCACAATGTTCTTGTTTTACACTTTGATGTGTGGAGGACATCAAGAAGATGAAGTATGCGAGATGAATGCATGATAAAGGAAGCCTGACCAACATGAGCGATGTTCATACATGTCCCATCTGCTGTGTGGGCCTTGTCAGTGCTGTGGTACAACTCGTGGAAGTTCATCTTGCCAGCGTCTCCTGTCAGATGATCCGTAGCACCCGTGTCCATGTACCAGGTGTGATCAACGGCGTAGGACGGGGTGTGGCCAGAGAAGGAGCCCTGTGTAGCCATAGCGGCCTGTTGCTTGTTGCCGCAACCGTGTGATGACTCCCAAGTGCAGGAGATCAATTGTAGTACCTTTCAATTAGAAAAGGTTGTCGAACCCACGAGGAGCTGAAGGTATTGGTTAGAAAGAATGCTAAATAAAGCAATGAAAGATGCAAATGTTTTTGGGATTTTCAGTTGTATGATTGCAAAGATAATAAAAATGTCGAAAGTAAATAGTAACAGTTGAAAGCCCAATCCTCTATGTGGCAAGAGGACAAGCTCAAATGGTGTGTAACTTATATGTGGAAAGCGTTCTCGAGGGCGGCATGGATATCACTAGGCTTAGAGATTTATTAAACAACACGTTGCATATCTTGTCAAGTTTTAATCTTCTTGGGGCGGAGCCATAACTAGGCATAGCTAAATAAATAATCTACAACCCCTTATGATGGATCATGTAGCCAATTAAATGACTGCACAAGAATTATTAAGACACAAAGTCCCACCATAGCATTACACTCTAAGGTCCCCGACACTACTACCCACATAATATAACTGCATGACTCCGTCTTAGGCTTACTTGTCCTCCCAAGTCTTCCTCAATTCATTACACTACGTTGTTCTCCTATGAGCCCTTACAGGTGAAGTGTTGTGCAGTCGACGTTCGCACAACACCATCATAGAATCACATACTCCCTCCGTATCAAAATATAAGATGTTTTAGCATTTCTCTTTACATCCGTATCTAGACATGTTTTAGTGCAAGGTTCAAATGAATCTTACACTAAAACATGTCTACATACGGATGGAAAGAGAAATGCTAAAACATCTTATATTTTGATACGGAGGGAGTAGAAGATAAACTCTTGACAAAATACCAACACATGTTATATATAAATCATTGCCAATTCATCCTATGCCCTCAGGAACATATGGGAACTACTCACAACGTGCAAACATGATCATAATCAGTGGCATAAAGGGTTCAACACAATCTGAAATAAATACTTCACCACCAAATAATGACAAGTACCCAATCACAAACATGAATAGGAGCACAAGACAATGATCTAGGGTATAGCAACTCTCAAACTATGAGGGGACCGGAGTGGATCACGAAGATGACGATGGAGATGGTGATGGACTTGATGTAGAGGCCTCCTCCCACGCCAAGGAGGAGAGGTGATGAGGATGGCGATGATTTCCCCCTCTTCGGAGCTCCGGAGCAGCAGGATCTGACCCCCTTCGGAGAGAATCAGGAGCTCCACCGCCGTCACGGCCTCAGATAATTCGGGAAAAATTAGGGCGTTCCTTTTTCAGGGACAACGAAGGCATACATAAAAAGCCACATGCGAGGAAGTGCCCGAGGCCCTGTTTGGTGGGTCCCACGCGGGCCCTATACCTGGCCGCATGGGCCCACCCCATTGCGGAGTTTTGTCAAGTTTTATTGCCCCACACGTTAATTTCCATAAAAAATGACTTTCATTAAATTTCACGTAATTCCGAGAAACTTTCCAATACAAAAGTTACCTTTTATTGATTTGGGGTTGCTGAAACTGCTCGACCCCCTTCTATTATTTCTTCCGGTGTTTGTAAATTCAATGTTTCCACCGTTCCAATGAAGCTTTTTCCTGCAATATAATGTTTAAGACGTTGTCCATTGACCACATGAGGTTTACCTTTCATATCACCGTAAAGACGGATAGCTCCTGAATGATACACTTCCTGTATGACTAATGGTCCCTACCATTTTGAGGCTAGCTTCCCTGCAGAAAACTTGAAACGAGAGTTGTATAATAGAACTTGATCTCCTACTTTGAATTCTTTTCTCTTAATCTTCTTGTCATGCCAAATCTTAACTTTCTCTTTAAACATTTTAGCATTTTCATAGGCTTCATTCCTCCATTCATCTAGCAGGTTGAAATCAAGGATTCTTTTCTCTCCTGTAGTCTTAAGGTCAAAGTTTAATTGTTTAATATCCCATCTAGCTTTATGTTCTAATTCAACAGGTAAATGACAAGCTTTTCCATAGACCATTTTATAAGGGGACATTCCCATAGGATTTTTAAAGGCAGTTCTATACGCCCATAATGCATCATTAATTTTAAGTGGCCAATCAGACCTAGACTTATTTACTGTCTTTTCCAAAATGAGTTTAATTTCCCTATTACTTAATTCAACTTGTCCACTTGTTTGAGGGTGATAAGGAGACGCAATTCTATGGTTAACATCATATTTTTCCAATGCTTTCCTAAAAACACCATGTATGAAATGAGAGCCACCATCAGTAAACTAAAACCTAGGAACACCAAACCTTGGGAAAATGATGTCCTTGAGCATTTTCATTGTAGTGGCATGATCTGCCCTTTTGGTTGGAATTACCTCCACCCACTTTGTAACATAGTCCACTGCAACCAAAATATGAGTATGCTTTGTCTTTGAGGCTGGGAAAGGTCCCATAAAGTCAAAACCCCACACATCAAATGGTTCAAGTGGTAGAGAATAATTCATAGGCATTTCATTTCTCCTACCAATATTTCCTACTCTTTGACATTTATCACAAGATTTAACATATTCATGGCAATCTTTAAATAAAATAGGCCAATAGAAACCAGATTGTAATACCTTTGCTGCTGTGCGATCTCCTGCATGATGCCCTCCATAGGGACTATCATGACAATCTCTTATTATAGCCTGTTATTCATGCTCAGTTATACGACGTCTAATAATACCATCTACACTTTTCTTATAAAGGAAAGGATCATCACAAAAATAATGTCTAAGATCATAAAAGAATCTCTTTCTTTGTTGATAAGTAAAGTGTGGAGGTAATACTTTTCCAACAATAAAATTTGCATAATTAGCGAACCAAGGAGATGCAGCCTTAACACTGGATACATTAACAATTGCAAGTTGTTCATTAACAAAGCTATCATTAATAGGAATAGGATCATCAGGTATATTTTCCATTCTAGAGAGATGAGCAGCTACTTGGTTATCTTCTCCTTTCCTATCAACAATGTGTAAATCAAATTCTTGCAACCCATCTTATCAATCTAGGCTTAGCATCCTTCTTGTTCATCAAGTATTTAATAGCAGAATGATCAGTATGTATTGTGACTTTGGAATCAGTAATATAAGGTCTAAACTTGTCACAAGCAAATAGTACTGCTAAAAATTCTTTTTCAGTTGTAGCATAATTTCTTTGGGCAACATCAAGTGTTCTACTAGCATAATAAATAACATTCAGTTTCTTATCAATCCTTTGACCCAAAACAGCCCCAACTGCATAATTACTAGCGTCACACATAATTTCAAAGGGCAATTTCCAATCAGGAGGTTGAATAATAGGAGCAGTTATTAAAGCATTCTTCAAAATATTAAAAGATTCAATGCAATCATCATTAAAAGAGAAAGGAACATCCTTTTGCAAAAGATTGGTTAGAGGTTTTGATATTTTGGAGAAATCCTTAATGAACCTACGGTAAAAACCTGCATGCCCAAGAAAACTTCTTATACCTTTTATATCCTTTGGGTATGGTAGCTTCTCAATAGCTTCTATCTTGGCTTGATCAACTTCTATTCCATCTCCAGAAATCTTATGTCCTAGAACAATTCCTTCGGTAACCATGAAGTGACACTTCTCCCAATTGAGAACTAAATGTTGATCTTCACAACGCTGCAAAACTTTGTTAAGATTGAACAAGCAATTATCGAAAGAAGTACCATACACAGAAAAATCATCCATAAAGACTTCCATTATTTTTTCAATATAATCAGCAAATATAGCATTCATGCATCATTAAAAAGTAGTAGGAGCATTACACAAATCGAATGGGATTCTTCTATAAGCAAATGTGCCAAATGGGCATGTAAAAGTGGTCTTTTCTTGATCGTCCTTATGGACAGGAATTTGTGAGAAACCTGAATAACCATCTAGATAACAAAAGTGAGAGTGTTTAGATAACCTTTCTAACATTTGATCAATAAATGGCAATGGGTAATGATCTTTTCTAGTTGCTTTGTTTAGTTTCCTGTAATCAATGCACATCCTATAACCAACAATAGTACGTTGAGCCACAAGTTCATTCTCATCATTTGGAACAACAGTCATTCCACCCTTTTTAGGAACACAATGGACAGGACTAACCCACTTACTATCAGCTATAGGATAAATGATACCAGCTTCCATGAGTCTTATTACCTCTTTTCTTACCACTTCTTTCATATTTGGATGGAGACGGTGTTGATAATCAACAACAGGTTTTGCATCCTCTTCCAAATTGGTTTTATGCATACATAGAGCTGGGCTTATACCTTTAAGATCATCAAGAGAGTATCCAATAGCTGGTCGATGAGCTTTTAGCACATCAAGTAGTTTCTCTTCTTCTTCAGCTGAAAGGTTAGCACTAATAATGACAGGATATATGTTCTTATCATCTAAGTATGCATATTTCAGGTTGTCTGTCAAAGGTTTCAATTCAAAACTAGGATCCCCTTTAGGTGGTGGTAACACTACTAAATTATCAGGCGGGATATGCAACTGTAACTGTGATGGTTGTTGCCATAATATTTGTTCTAGAGCCTCTTTTTCCTCATTATTAAATGGTTCATCTTGATTAAGCATATAACGTTCTACAACATCTGTTGAAACTACAGCTATATGAGCAAGGGTTTCAATTATATCTTCAGAGATTGGCTCTTTCACAACATGTTTATCGGCAAATTTGGAAAAGTTGAACTCTAGTCTTCCATTATCACATTTAATAAACACTTTCTCTTTAAGAAAATTAATTTCAGCTCCAACAGTACGCAAGAAGGGTCTACCAAAAATGATAGGACAAAATGAATCTTGAGGGCAACCAAGCACAATAAAATCAGCAGGATATTTTATTTTACCAACTAGAACTTCAACATCTCTAACAATTCCAAAAGGACTAATATATTCTTTGTTAGCAAGTTGAATCATCATACCTTCTCTTCCATAACAATTGGATCAATATCAGGCTTGATTTCAAGATAGAGAGAATATGGAATGACACTAATGCTTGACCCAATATCACATAGACCATGATAACTTGAAGTCCCAATAGAGCATGATATTATAGGTTTTCCCACCTTGGCCGAATTACCTCTGATAATTGTAGTAGCGTCTTCACATAGATAAACATCAACAGGATCTTCTTCATTTAATTGTTTGATAACAGAAATTTGAGTATTGAATTCCACCTGTTCATATGGCCGAGGACATCTTCTTTTAGTCTTGTTAGTAATAGCAATAAGTAAATTTTTCTTAACTTGGTTCGGATATAGGGGTGGCTCAACATACCGCTCAATTCTCACAGATGACACTGGCTCTATCTGTTTAATAACTTTAGGAATAACAATAGATTGTTTAACAGGTTCAACATAAGTTTCAAACCCACTTTTAGGAATACAGATATGCTCAGCAAAAGATTTAGCTATTTCAAGTATAACATAAGGATCAAGATTAAATGTACCACTCATATTTTTAAACAAGATGGAAGTAGAGAAGCTCTCCACACATGAATATCCAAAATCAAAATAAGGTTCATTACCTTTATAAAGTTCCCAGTGTCCAGTATTTTCAGAAATAGTTTCCAATAGGTTCCATTCTTCTTCTGCAGTATTATTTGTAAAACTCCCACCAGATGAATTGTCCAGAATTTCCTTATGCTTCATAGGTAGCCTCACATAAAAGTTTATCAATATAAGTTTCTTTGTAAGATCATGACAAGGATTCTCACGAAGGAGTGCCTTCAGTCTCCCCCAAGCTTGAGTAATACTCTCTCCCAGATGTGGCCAGAAATTATATATAGCAGCGGCTCTCATAAGATTCTCTAGGAGTAAAATATTTAAGAAAGAAAATCTTCCTCAATACACTCCATTCAGTAGTGGCTCCTTCATCCAAAGACCTGAACCAAATACGAGCATTACCAGACAAAGACATAAATAATAGCTTCTTTTTCACATAGTCCTCAGAAATACCAGAAATCCTAAATAAGCCACATATTTCTTCAATCATTTCAATGTCACTACTGCAGAAAGGCTTATAGCCTCCAGGTGGTTAGTGACGGACGAAATAGTGCCCGTCACTAGTAAGTGGTACTAGCGACGGGCAAGAATAAGCCTGTCACTAGTACAAAATACTAGTGAGGGGCTCATAAAAATGGTCGTCACTAATATTTTTTATTAAGCCTGGCTGAAAAGAAATTTTAATTAGTATGTCTGTCACCGATGATGATATAATCAATGACGGACTGATAAAAATAGCCCGTCACAAACATTTTTTACTTAGCGTGAAAATCTGAGCGCGCCGAAAATTTTTCTGCTTAGCCACTTCCCTCCAAATATTTCAGACCGCACCCGCGCCATGTATACCTCAAAAAACGAAAATGAAAATGCGCAACTCCTGCCTCTCCCTTATCTCCCTCTGCCGCCTTACTAGGTTTTGCTCCGCCGCCTTCTCCCCGGCCGGTGGCCGCGCATAGTCTCCGGCAAGGGCACTGCCCGCATATCTCCAGATCGGCTTCCTTATCTTCCTCTCAACGTCTCCACCACAAAGCTCCCAGCCGCCTGGTGCTCACGCTCGTCTCCTCCGCCCCCACCACGCCTCTCCTCCTCCGCCCCCACCACGTCGTACCCCCTCGTTGCTCCCATGGAAGAAATCGGAACTCCCAATCCTCGGTCCAGCATGGAAGAAAAAATCGATAGGAAAAACCCCACCCTCCTCCTCCACCTTCGCCCCACGATCTCATCCCTATCTCTCTCCCCGAAATCCCAAACCGTCCCATCGTCCTTCTCCTCCCACCGCATGTTAGGGTTAGTCGCCCCATCTGCCCCGCCTCCATATGCCGCATCTCGGCGCGGCCCAACCGAACCCAGTGCCCCCACGCCGCCGTCTCCTCCCTCTACCGGGCCGCCGCAACCGCGCCGTGCGACGCCTTACTGCCCCTCCGTGTGCCCGTGGAGTTTCGCCTCTCCTCCATGCGTGCTGGGCCCTGCTGCTGCCACTCTTGCGCGTGCCTTGGGGGACTGAGTGTTGGGGAATTGCAGTAGATGGAAAAGAATCTTGATACAGGACTGCAGATGGTGCTTTGTACAAAGGTAGGGTGACGTCCATTTTATTCTCATTATCCTTAGTTTGTGTTGGCAGTCACAATGTCAATTGTTTCACATGATATCTTTATGCAGGAGCGGCAGTTCATGCAACAAATCACTGACCTCCAAAAAAAGG
This sequence comes from Puccinellia tenuiflora, assembly GCA_012064385.1. Classification (NCBI taxonomy): domain Eukaryota; kingdom Viridiplantae; phylum Streptophyta; class Magnoliopsida; order Poales; family Poaceae; genus Puccinellia; species Puccinellia tenuiflora. The sequence goes on from QRDG01000145.1 coordinate 1,011,528, forward strand.
TGAGGAATGAATGAACTCCACTGCTTCTCTGGACTTTGTTGTTAGAAACAGGGAGCAGCACACCAGATACTTATTTGGACCGTACAGAAAATCATGAAATTTGTGGCTTCAGTCATGCTACTTTCTTTCTTTTAAGTTATTTTGTATCAGATGTACATACATGTAACGAAGTGGGTGAAACGGTTACTTGCCTGAATTGGTGTAGCTCTATAGGATATTCCACATGACATGGTTTTGCTACGTACTAGGTCCATTAGTAGTTAAAAGTCCATCAGCTTATTCGAATGTACTCCAAGCTAGATTTATGGTGATACATGCCCTGGTAGTACTGGAGGTATGGAGGTTGATATGAGTAGATATCTGCATATCGTTCACAACAGATGAAAACCTAAAGTTAGTACAGTAGTATGATCTGTTAAACAACAGGAGTAAATAGACAATTATCTGTTAAACAACGGTATAGTGATCAAGCTGGTTGATGGCCCAGAAGTGCCAGCTCTTAAAGAGGTTATTACAAAGGAGACTGCACATATGCTTGATCGCCTTTTAGTCCGTGAGCTTGCGGTTTGAGAAGGGACTCACCACTGCCACACTGTTGTCTAAAGAGGTTCAGGCCTTTTACATTTAGTTCATGACCTCGTCAAGGCTAATCAGTTTAGTTCTATATTTACGTTTTGTTTGACTTGGTCTAACCTTCAGGTTAAATGGAGACAAGTGGCTTTGTTGGAGCGAGACATTCTCCTGAAGAATCTAAAGAGTGTATTGGAGTCATTGAGAGGCTGGGTTACGATACGAGCAAATCTAAGGGCGAAATTGAGGAGTCTATTTCTATGGTTGCTTTCTTCATATCTTAAATTTTGACACTGTTAGCTAAGAAATCAGTGTAGTCCATACATAACCTTACAATGATACTCTTGAGTAAATCATCCTCAAACTCACCATTAACATCTTGGATCTTTTCAGATAACCTGGGAAAGAGTAATGCTTGCTACTTCTTTGGACCATGTTGGTAAGCAGCACTCCTGTTATCTATTTTATTTTGTATAAAACGTTCCTGTTGTATAAAACGTCATCTATTTTATTTGATTTCCCCTCCTTTTTCAGAAACATTGCTCACGTCCTAATCTCAGAAAAGGTATCTGATTTGAAGGAGAATTCGATCTGATCTTAGAAAATGGCTCATGTCTCAATCTCACTCGGCACATAAGGCAACTGACCACCAGTGAAGAAGAAGCCTGGCTAGATCGATCAAATACTTCTACCATATACAGCCAAGAGCACGGTATGATCGAAGACGTGCTTCACAGGGACATCATAGAGGTAGGTACTTATGTGTGTGATTTCTATCTGTCCAATGTCCTTTTGCTCCTGTTATTCTCCGGCATACAACATGTGATGTAGGGGGTTGGCCCGATCTTCACGGATTTGAGGGGGAAAAGTGGATGAACACGAAGAACACGATGAACACGGAGGGGAAACGGGGGAAAAGGGCAAATCATGGGGATAACTTGCGAAGCCTACAAGGGAGAATCACCCGGCAACAAACCCCCAACGGAGCAGCCTCCGGATCCCAAAACCCAAGTCAACAACACACTTAATGAAACCGATTTCTCTTACCGGCCGGTCCACAGATCCAATAGAATCACCGCAGTGAAAGATTGGTTTGCACTACTAGAGACACCTAAGTGAAAGAGTAGCTACAACAAGAGATTCATCATCCTCCTCGGAGGAACCCATCACGGGAAGGAGCAACGCTCAACTCTAGTTCATTCTTCTCTCCCTCAAAATGGAAAAGGGGGAAAGCTATTTATAGTCTTAGTACAAAAGGGGGGTGAAAGGTGGAGGCCCGGCCTGGGCCGGCCTGGAGGCCGGCGGCGTCTGGAGGAGGCCTGGCCTGGGAGCCGGCCTAGGCCGGCCTGGAGGCCGGCAGCGTCTGGAGGGGTGCCGGCCTGGGGCCGGCCTGGGCCGGTTGGGAGGCCGGCCGGCTCTGGTTGGGGGCCGGCCTAGGGGCCGGCCTAGGCCGGCTGGGAGGCCGGCTGGCTCTGGTGGGGTGCCAGCCTGGGGGCCGGCCTAGGCCGGGCTGGAGGCCGGCCTGCCTGTCTTCGCCTCCTTCTTCCTCTCCTTATCCATGACGCTTCCTTCTCCTCATCCACGCGTATGCCTTAGTTGATTGGAGTCCATGGAGTTCCTTGTCACCCTTTGGAGTCCTTGGTGGCTTGTCGTACATTGGAGTGCTTGACAAGGTGTTGTCGTTGGGTTGGCCTACATCATCTCCCCCTCCTTCGAAAAGCGTCGTCCACGACGCTAGCACATCCTCATCAAGTGAAGGAGCTAGATGGCTTGTCATTGAAGTAGAAGGCATCATGCCGGCGTTGTTACCTATATGCACCAAAGACCAAGCAGACAATGTGTGTGCATGATAGTGGAGCACATCATCCATGACATGTCCAATCTTGATCATAACACCATTAGCACAACACTAATATATGGAATGGAATACAAATACAAGGTCATTGTGCAAGCAACTCGGCCGAACATCCTCAAGATGTGGGAACACAAAATCTCCAAGAAAATTTGAGAAGGCTAAGGTAGCTATCTCATTTTGAACTATATGATGTTCATTGCATTGAAAGCATCGGAAAGAGAAGTTTGTGAACCACACAAGGTGAGAGAGGCTCTTATCATCGCCATCATGGGTGCAAACAAAGCAAAGAGAAGAGCAAGTGTTCATCAATTTTGTTGCAACATCAAGAAGACAACATCCAAAGGTCTCATGACAAGACATGCTCAAAATACCATTATGGTTGCAAATAAGCCAACGGCAAGAGCAATTGTGCATCATACGTTTTGCAACACATAAATCATCTACAAGGAAGATCAAGGGAGCATGAATGTCACAAAGGAAAACGAAAGCACTCACACGTTTGTACGCGAACCAAAGGAAAGAGCAATTGTTCAATTTGTTCGATGCAAAACATGGAAAAGCAAAAAGAGGTTGGTCGGAGCCACAACTCTCATGGAAAATGCTCTCAAGAGCTCTTTTTGTCAACTCATGCTCAATTGAGGCTGACATTATGAAGCGTGAGCCATTACACACGAAATTCCATAAAAAGAAATTGTGTGCATGGTACATGAATGCATCATCCATTATGACGCATCTATCCATTTGCACATCACCAAACATACCAATATCAAAAGGAATGTATGACATATGTGAGTGGTCAATTTGCAAAAGGAAGGGTAAATTCTCAACATGGCAAAAGGAAGAATCTCCAAATTTTGAGATAGCTATGGGGGCATTCTCATAAGACATCATATCAACATTATTGAAAACCAAGCATTGGAAAGAGAAATTGTTCAACTTCTTGGATGCAACAATGGGAGAAAATTCGAAAGTTTCATAACAAGGCATGTATATGGAAAGATCATCACAAATAGATAATTCCGCATGATCAACATTGGTTTGAAACAAGGTATCACATGGGAATATGAACGAAGCATATGTGACATCAAAAGGATCATCCATAGCATGCAAGCAATCACAAGTCATCATGTCCACTAGTGGGATCATGGCATCATCAACACCCATATGCGTACCTTTGTAGTCCCGCTCATGAGAGGTAGGTGTTGTGGTAGAGGTAGCGGCGTCCATGTGGCCGACTTGTTCATCATCATGTAGACAAGGGGTGGCAGCGTCTTCATCCTCCATGTACATCTTCTCCATCATAGGCACCATCATGTCGAGGCTTGGCGTCTCATCATCCATTGAACCTAGTAGAACATGAGAGAACACACTAGAGGTAGAGGGTAAGTTGTTAGAAATCGAAATGGCCTCACTTGACCTATCAACTACCTCTCCCAACTCAAGGTGTGTATCACTCATTCCCCTCAAAATGGAAGCACTCAATCTCACATATGGTGGAGGCACTCAACTCACTATTACTCTCACTCGAGTGGGCTAGGTGGCTCTCATGCTCACATGGGATTGGTACCAACTCATCATTCAAGCACATAGGGATAGGCTCGATAGTCTCAACTCCATTTGCCGTCGTGGTAGAAGGGACACTCCCATGCTCAACCTTTTCACTTGGCTCGCCGTCACAAGTGGTAGCCTCTTCAATGCTCGCCTCCTTGGTCGAAGGGAAAATCCCATGCTCGACCGTATTCTCGCCATCTTCATGGTCACCATCTTGTAGTGGAGTCGACAATAAGCTCGGTGAAGAGTCATGTGAGGGCTTGAAGAACTTGGATAACCCGGCAACGAACTCCTCGCGGATCGTCTTGAGGTCGGCCATGAGCTTGTCGCAATCGGCGTCGGCCTTGATCTTGGCATGCTCGAAGTTGGCATTGTCGGTGTCGCGCATGGTCTTCCACTCGTCGAGGTTGGCCTTGAGTTTTTCCAATTCCTTCGTGTAGCTTGATCTATGCTTGGACGCTCTTTTGGTTGTGGCGCGCGGAAGAGACTCCATATGATGTGTACTTGCCACCATCTTGTATGTAGATGTAGACGCGTGATGGCGTGGCCTTGAGTAGCTTGAGTCCACATAGTGGCGTCGATGATGATCATGAGTAGACGTACGCCGATGAAGATCCTTGGTGTTCCTTGACGAAGACTCATGTGCATAGGTACTTTGCGTTGGCCGCCGTCTCGAGGGTGAGGTAGCTTGACGTCGAGGAGGAGGGCGTGTCTCCTTGTCCTCTATTCGAAGATGCCTTGAGCTCCGTCTCCTTGAGCTTGTAGGTTCTTGACGGCGGTGGCGCTCTTGAGTTCTTGGTCTTGAGGATCGCCGAGGTGGGTACTCATCGTTGGAGTCGTCATCAACAAGGTGTGTAGAGCCTCGTGGAAGATCTTTGACGTGCCTTGAGGAGCCGTAGTCGATGTAGGGTTCCACCACCTCATTGGAGTTGTAGTCGAAGTAGTGGTCCGCCATGGTGTTGATGCTTGAAGGCTCGAAGTCGGTGTAGCACTCCATGTCGTGGACGGTTGCGGCATCATAGTCGTAGTAGTGGTGGTGCTCCGCCATGAGATCCATGCTTGTGGAGGTGTCGTCGATGTCGTGGTCCGCCATGTCATCCATGCTTGGGGCGCCGTAGTCGTTGTCGCTCGTGATGTCATCCATGCTTAGCGCACTGTAGTCGTTGTCGCTCATCATGTTCTCATCATCATGGCCTCCATAGGATGCTCCGCTCTCACTAGACATGGTCAATGACAAGACAAGTGTATATATATGTGGAGGTGAAAGGAACTAAGAAACCAACCTCACCTAGTAGATAGTATTGGAACTAGTGGACCATGCCAAGAGAAACTGATACACAAGAATGCGGGTGACTTGAATTTCAAAGATCCAAACGCAACTCCAAAACACACACGGCTTATGAGTGGATAGGTATGAATTGTGGAAAGCAAAAGGAACAACTGGAAACCAAAATATTGTAAAGGCAAGTAGAGAACCACGATGACCACAAAGCAAATACAAGTCGATCTCAAAGGATATGAGTGAAGCACATAGAAACACACGCTTTGGAAAGTGGGACTTGTGCAACCAAAATGAGCTAGTGATGGACCTAGCGAAGACTAAAGCTCAAGTTACACAAGTGCAAGAGAAACCAACTCGATTGCAAATTATTGGTGGGCTACAAGATTTGCACAAAGATACCACACCTATGAATTTTTCATCGAGCTTGCGCGACCTACAAGAGATATGGCATTGAGGCTCTTTCTTTTTCTTTTCTCTTTTGATTCTTTTCTATTTCTCTTTTGGCCTCTTATTCTCTTTTCTATTTTGCCTCTCACTTTGCTTGCCAACAACAACTATATCAACTAGCGCATACAAGGTTTGCTCGGAACACTACGAGGTATCAAGTGTGCAAAGCCCAAGCAATCGTAGATGAGCTAGTCTCGATAGGTAAGATAGGCACAAATGGCTTGGCTAACAAGTGATGCAAGGTGGGAGAAGGTTCGGGGATGTTATACCTTTCGTCGACGATCTTCACCCGTTGGAGTGGAATGTCCCTTCCTTGCTCACGAAATTTGGTGGCAATAGATGATAGATCAACCACCGTGGTGATGTAGAGCTTGTCCGTAGCTTCGATTAGAGAAGAAAATCACCAAAAACGGAGTCCAGAGTGAAAAGTTATGGCCAAAACAAAATTTCTGCAGGGGGGTCGGCCTGGGGGCCGGCCTGGGCCGGGCTGGAGGCCGGCGGCTTCTGCCGGGGGTCCAGCCTAGAGGCCAGCCTAGGCCGGGCTGGAGGCCGGCCGGGCTACCTTCCCGTGACGCGAAAAAGTGCGATTTCGGCGGAAAAACGGCCCAAAAACACCAAATCGGAGGGGAAATCAAAGTAATTTGGCCATGGGAACGCAAAGGGAGGTAGATCAACAAGTATAGCAATGGATCCACGGATCAAAACCTACCAAAACTCACAAGAATCTCAGATCGATCCAAAAGCAATTTGGGGCTATTTTTGGTGGAAATTTTCGAAATTAGCAAAATCAAAGAAAAATTTTGTGGATTTGGGGGTGGAAACAAAGGTAAATCCGTGGCAACCCTTGCTCTGATACCATATGATGTAGGGGGTTGGCCCGATCTTCACGGATTTGAGGGGGAAAAGTGGATGAACACGAAGAACACGATGAACACGGAGGGGAAACGGGGGGAAAAAGGGCAAATCGTGGGGATAACTCGCGAAGCCTACAAGGGAGAATCACCCGGCAACAAACCCCCAATGGAGCAGCCTCCGGATCCCAAAACCCAAGTCAACAACACGCTTAATGAAATCGATTTCTCTTACCGGCCGGTCCACCGATCCAATAGAATCACCGCAGTGAAAGATTGGTTTGCACTACTAAAGACACCTAAGTGAAAGAGTAGCTACAACAAGAGATTCATCATCATCCTCGGAGGAACCCATCACGGGAAGGAGCAACGCTCAACTCTAGTTCATTCTTCTCTCCCTCAAAATGGAAAAGGGGGAAAGCTATTTATAGTCTTAGTACAAAAGGGGGTGAAAGGTGGGGGCCCGGCCTGGTGGCCGGTGGCGTCTGGAGGAGGCCTAGCCTGGGAGCCGGCCTAGGCCGGCCTGGAGGCCGGCAGCGTCTGGAGGGGTGCCGGCCTGGGGGCCGGCCTGGGCCGGCTGGGAGGCCGGCCGGCCTGGGGGCCGGCCTAGGCCGGCTGGGAGGCCGGCTAGCTCTGGTGGGGTGCCGGCCTGGGGGCCGGCCTGCCTGTCTTCGCCTCCTTCTTCCTCTCCTTGTCCACGACGCTTCCTTCTCCTCATCCACGCGTATGCCTTAGTTGATTGGAGTCCATGGAGTTCCTTGCCACCCTTTGTAGTCCTTGGTGGCTTGTCGTACGTTGGAGTGCTTGACAAGGTGTTGTCGTTGGGTTGGCCTACATCAACATGTTCAGTTGGCTTCCATGAATTCTGTTTCATATTTACCACAGGCTTGGCACTTGCAGTTCTATTACTGAATAAGTCTTCTGTTTTTCGCCCTATGTAGATGAATGTTGAAAAGCTCAAGTTGGGTGGGGTCGTGCGCCATCTGTGATGAGAACTGATGAGTCCTTGGAAGCATATGGTGGAAGTTTTGACGTTTCACGAGAGCTGAACGATTTGAAAATGGCAGCAAACTTGTTTTGGATATTGTGCTATCGATGTTAATTCAACTTTGTAGTACTTATGATCATATTTTGTTATGTATGAGTGTTTGTGATCATATTGTATTATCGTTGTGCAAATGCAATTTTTTTTTGTTCCTAAAATATTTACCAATGACGGGCAAACTAGTGAACTAGGAAAGTACCTGTCGCTAATGATGAGGGAAAAGCCCTACCATGATAACTAAGTAGTGACGGGCACGATTAAAAGCATGTCACTAGTAAACATATACTAGTGACGGGCACTAGCCTGTCACTAGTAAGATTATACCAGTGACTAGTTATCATTGAAAGACGCTTTGCCCGTCACTAATAGGCCTTCTGAGCCCGTCACTAATAGGTTATTCTGCAGTAGTGTGTGTTCACGTGCAGGCTTAGTTCCACCCCCTGAAAATATATTATTCGTAACTCTTTCAACATGGCCAGTGGGAATTTTAAATCCCACTTCAGGCATCTTAGACACAGCAGTTTCAACCACTTTAGCAGTAGTGGCATAAGCACTTTCATATAGAGCAAGGTGCAGCGAGAAACGATTCTTAAATGCCATAGTATCAATGAGATAAAACATCAAATATAATTCAGCTTTCAAGTTTCCTTACCAAACTTCTTACCAATAGCGCTACGCTCCCCGGCAACGGCGCCAGAAAAGTATCTTGATGACTCCCAAGTGCAGGAGATCAATTGTAGTACCTTTCAATTAGAAAAGGTTGTAGAACCCATGAGGAGCTGAAGGTATTGGTTAGAAAGAATGATAAATAAAGCAATGCAAGATGTAAATGTTTTTGGGATTTTCAGTTGTATGATTGCAAAGATAATAAAAATGTCGTAAGTAAATAGTAACAGTTGAAAGCCCAATCCTCTATGTAGCAAGAGGACAAGCTCAAATGGTGTGTAACTTATATGTGGAAAGCGTTCCCGAGGGCGGCATGGATATCACTAGGCATAGAGATTTATTAAACAACACGTTGCATATCTTGTTAAGTTTTAATCTTCTTGGGGCGGAGCCATAACTAGGCATAGCTAAATAAATAATCTACAACCCCTTATGATGGATCATGTAGCCAATTAAATGACTTCACAAGAATTATTAAGACACAAAGTCCCACCATAGCATTACACTCTAAGGTCCCCGACACTACTACCCACATAATATAACTGCATGACTCCGTCTTAGGCTTACTTGTCCTCCCAAGTCTTCCTAAATTCATTACACTACGTTGTTCTCCTATGAGCCCTTACAGGTGAAGTGTTGTGCAGTCGACGTTCGCACAACACCATCATAGAATCACATAGAAGATAAACTCTTGACAAAATACCAACACATGTTACATATAAATCATTGCCAATTCATCCTATGCCCTCAGGAACATATGGGAACTACTCACAACGTGCAAACATGATCATAATCAGTGGCATAAAGGGTTCAACACAATCTGAAATAAATACTTCACCACCAAATAATGACAAGTACCCAATTACAAACATGAATATGAGCACAAAAAAATGATCTAGGGTATAGCAACTCTCAAACTATGAGGGGAACGGAGTGGATCACGGAGATATCGATGGAGATGGTGATGGACTTGGTGATGGACTTGATGTAGAGGCCTCCTCCCACGCCAAGGAGGAGAGGTGCTGAGGATGGCGATGATTTCCCCCTCTTCGGAGCTTCGGAGTAGCAGGATCTGACCCCCTTCGGAGAGAATCAGGAGCTCCGCCGCCGCCACGGCCTCAGATATTTCGGGAAAAATTAGGGCGTCCCTTTTCGGGAAGAACGAAGGCGTACATAAAAAGCCACAGGCGAGGAAGTGCCCGAGGCCCTGTTTGGTGGGTCCCACGCGGCCCCTGTACCTAGCTGCGTGGGCCCACCCCATTTGGGCCTCGTGGTCTTCCTCTCTTCGGTCTTCTTTCCATTGCCCTTCTTCCGAAGAAAAACTGCCGTGGTATTTTTCCTTTAATTTTTTGGTTCGCGAAACTCCTGAAACAATAAAGACAAGAAAAGGGGGTATTCTGCCTCCCAGATATTAAATACCAAAAATAGGGACTTTGTATGAAAGTCCCATAAATTATCTAAAACATGCAAAACGTTGATATAACAGTGCATATAACATTCCCATATGATAATATAAAGTATAAAAATGATGATATGAAATGCACGTATCACCGTGGTTGCCGATGCCCAAGAAGTCGCCTTTGAAACGACGATGACAGCGAGAGGCGAGGTGACCCTCTATGCCACAGAGTTGGCATATGACGCGCTGACCACCACGCCGCCCACCCGAGTTGTTGTTGTAGCCGGGCGGGCGCTACTGGTGTTGTTGCTGTTGAGGCGGCGACGACTGCTTGCCACCACCAGGCGCTGGAGGTGCACCAGTTGGCGGGCGAGGGGCGGCCGGGAGGTAGCCACCGCCACCGCGAGAGGCCGCATTGGCTGACAGATCAGGGTGACTGACAGGAGAGGAACGACGAGACTCTAGCCATTGCTCCGTGCTTAGAAGCCGACCGTAGAGCTCACGTGGTGTCATCGACGGCTTCGCACAAGTGACGGCTTCAGCGAGGGAGTCGTACTCTTGATCAAGGCCACCGAGGATGTACGAGGCAAATTCTTCATCTCGAAGAGGTTGGCTGATGGACTAGAGCGTGTCCGCTAGGGACTTAACCTGGTTGAAGAAGACAATGGCCGTCTTGTCAAGCTTGCGCACCTCTCTCCTAGCTACCGGCGAATGGCCATGGACCAGGCTGTAGATTGGGAGGCGAAGCTGTTGTCGAGGGAGGTCCAGGTGTCGAGGGCCGAGGCGGCGAAGAGCACCAGGCCAGCAACTCCCTCGGTGAGAGAGGACTGCAGCGCAGACAAGATGGCTTGGTCCTGCGCGACGCACGCGCGATGCGTAGGGTTGGGGACCGAAACCCGAATGCCATCGGCGGTGACCGCGGAGACCGTCGCCGACGGGCACGGGAGCGAGCCGTCGATGTAGCCTTCCAGATGATGGCTCCGGAGCAGGGGCAGAAGCTGAGCACGCCAGTGCAAATAGTTGTCCGGCGACAGCCGCACCGTGATGAGATGTGCGAACTGAAACGGACCAGAGGCGGCGTCAACAGCCGCGAGGTCGCCGCGATCGGAGCAACAACAGCAGGCGACGGCGCAGGAGCCGTAGCCGTGGACACCGCGAGTGCCGAAGACGTTGGCATCGGCGACGGCGCGAAGGGGATCCCGCCCGGACCAAAACGGAACGGAGTGGAGAAGTACGACCCGACGGAGTACGAGTCGATGGGGAACAGAGACGATGAAGCGGCGAGCCGCTGGTGGCGCCGCCCGCGAGGAGGCTGGCGAGGGATGCCGGGATCGAGCCAGGAGCAGGGGCGGTGGCAGCGGACGCCGGGATCGCGCCAGATGCGGTAGAGGCGGCGGCAGCAGAAGACATATCGTGACCTAGTCTGATACCATGTAAAACGTAGGGTTTGGGGAACTAGCTCAACGCACTAAGGCGTGGCTTATCACACACACACACACACACATATATATATATATATATATATATATATATATATATATATATATATATATATATATATATATATATATATATATATATATATATATATATATATATAGGGAAAATGCTTCCTACTCCCGGGTGTAGCTACATCCATATCTAAATAACACCATACGGAAGTATATGTGATACTTTATCGGTTTGAGTATGTTCATATACTATATCTAAGATACTTTATACCAAGTTACATGAAAAAAGTTGAAAGTGGGTATGTAGTTTGCATTATATTATATATACTGTCATATTTGTACGTAAAAAAGGAGTATGTCCAAAAATTATACATACTACCTATAAAGTAGTATCTATATTTTCTAAATAGTCATACATACTTCATATTACATGTACATACTCTCCGGTATGATAGATAGGACCTAAATCGTGAGAAACGCATGTGGGTGTAGCTACACCCGAGTGTATATATATATATATATATATATATATATATATATATATATATATATATAGGGTAGGACTATTCTGCACAACCCCTTAAGTGTTTGCTGAATACTTATTCAGCACAACTTTTCCCATCTAAAAACACCTTCTAATCCTGTACCGATCCCATCCTAAGCACCTTCCGGTACAAAAAAACTGCAACTACCTACCACCCCGCACGCACCCACCCACTGGCCCGCACCTCCCGCACGCACCCACTCCCCGATCCCAGAACCGGCTCCCATCGAGGCCACCACCACGCACCGCCGCGGCCTCCCCTCCACCGAAACGCGCCGCCTCCCCTTCACCGGAACGCGCCGCCGCCCCTTCCTCTCCGCCGGAATGCGCCGCCGCCCCTTCCTCTCCGCCCCGGCCTCCCCTCCACCGGATCGAGCCACCCCGGCCTCACCTCCGCCGGGCGGCTTCCTCCAGCGCCCGCTCCGGCCGCCTCCGCACGCAGCCCCCCGCGATGTCGCCTCCCCGTGCGCGTCCCCGACGAGGTCGCCTCCCAGCGCGCCTCTCCGGCGAGGTCGCCGCCCCCACGCGGCCCCGACGAGTTCGCCTCCCCCGCGCGCGCGACCAATCCCGAGCTCCGCCACTGCCACCTCCGGTAGGGGCCCCGACTGCCACCCCGCGCCGCTCTGGAGGACCCCTACCTCCACCGCGCGCCTCCCTTCCCCGCCGCTCCCCGCCCGGCCGCCTCTCCCCGTGGATTCTCCCCTGCATCAGGCCTGCCCCACGACAGATCCATCGCGACTCACCTTCCCCATCGACGGAGCCATAGTGCCCGACCTCGTTCCCTACCGGTGGCAAGCCGTGCCCTCTAAGCTCGTTCACCACCTCCGCACGCCGCCAAGGTAGGCTACCCAGCACCCCGCCGTCGACGGCCTTCCCACACCAGCCGCGCCACCCACCGAGCAGGCCTGCCACCGAGCACGCCGACCCCGGACTACACCCAGGAAGCACAGACCGCTCCCCGATCTGGACTCCGACCATTCTCGGCCTCTCCTCGTTGCTTTCCTCCCTGACCCCGGCTTAGCATCAAGCTCCAGTAGACCAACACCTATGAGCGTTGTGGATTTCCAGATTTGTATTGTTTTATTCTGCTGGTATAGTATGGATGGTGGTGCGTTGGGTCTCCATGTTTTGGTAAACTGCTGGTATAGTTTAGTGATTCGACTTTGTCCTGCTCGGGAGTTCAATGTTTTCGTCCAAGACAGTTCGCTTCATATCACACGGGCAGTTCAATTCTTTAAAGAAACAAAAGTTTGAAGTTCATATAGTCCGCTAAAAAGTTGATTTGCGAAATTAATAGGAAGTTCACTTACGCATCGTGAGAAGTTCGGACAAATAGTCCGCCTAAAATAAATTCACCTGCAAAAAAAATAGGAAGTTCACTCGTGTATCGTGAGAAGTCCAGAAAAAAAATGTTCCGACGAGAGGTTCACTTGTGAAAATAGTTAGGAAGTTCACATATGCATCACGAGAGGTTCAAAAAAAATTAGTCCGTTAAATAAAGTTCACTTGCCAAAAAAATAGGAAGTTTACGTATGTATCGCGAGAGGTTCAGAAAAAGATGGTACAGGAAGAGGTTCACTTGTGAAAAAAAAGGAAGTTCGCTTACGAATCCCGAGAAGTTCAGGAAAATAGTCCGCCAAATAAAGTTCACTTTGGGGAAAAAAAAGTTCACTAACATAACGCGGGAGGTTCAGAAAAATACGGTACGCAGAGAAATTAATTACGAAGACTTAGGAAGTTCACTTACGCATTCTGGAGAGTTCGTCAACTTTATGAGTGAAAAGTTCAGAAGTGGTTTGAAAATAGAAAGTTTACTTGTGTACCATGTGAAGTTCGGAAAAAATAGGGTCAACGGCATATTATGTGGACTATCCGTTTTTCGTATTTTCAAAATTAATTAAAAACCGTATCGAATTTCAAAATAATTTATACACATAAAAGTTGAATCTAATCAATATCTTTCCAACGGCATATTATTTGTTAAGTTTCGATAAGCGGTTTAAAAGTAATTGCGAAAAAACAGTCCGCCGGATCTAAATTTCAGAAAACTAAATTCTCTATTTTCAAAACTGCTCTTAAATCGTAAGGAATTGGGAAATTTTGACAGAGATAGAAAAGTTGCGCATTTTCCATACGAATCCAACGGCATATTATTTGTATCCATCCGATGAACGGTTTGAAAATGACTTCCAAAATACAGTACGAAAACGGAAAAGTTCGCGAAAACTGTGTTTAGTATAATTAAAATTACTTTAAAACCGTAAAGAATTCGGAAATCCGGCAGAAGAATAAAAGTTGCGCAATTTCTCTAGCTATCCAACGGTATATCGCATGCGTCATTCCGATAAACGGTTTGAAAATGGCGCTCGAAACACTGTCTGCAAGAAAAATAGATCTGAGAGTTCTGTCGGAAAGTTCACATTGTTTTCGTAAGTAAGTTCAGAAAGTTGTTCAGAATAGTTATTCTGTACGGGAGTGCAGAATAGCTAGAATATATATATATATAGGTGTGTACAGATTACAAATACAGGTACAATACACAGAAGCTATACGGGGCTAAATACAACATCTAACAACGCACCGCCTCTGTACGGACAAATTAGATCTGCGGCATCTTGTAGACCTGAACTGAGTACCTCATGCACGGAGCCATCAGAGGCGTTGATCGCGGCAGGGGATTCATGAGGTTGCTGGAAACCCAAAGGTCTCAAGCTGCTCGTATGAGCTTCTTAACAGGGCGTCAATGATCGAGACAGTCCTCACTGTGATAGGATTCAGGTAACACTGGAGAAGGACGCTACATGTGGTTAACAGAAAATACACTGGCATACCTCTTTGAGTTTTAAAAAGCATTTGATGTCCTTAATGAAAATTAATCGAATTTGTATGAATTTCATGCAAACCTGAGTTTTTCCGGTGAAAAACAGTGATTTGTTCTCCTGTGTGTGAGCCTTTGTCGGGGTATTCCGGTAGAATTGGTGCTAACCAAAACGTAGACTCACGTGACAGGAACTTCCAGACCAGATACCACGGCTAGACGATTTGCATACAGAAGACGATGTTTTCCCATGGGATATTGCAATTTCATTTTATACTTATGTTTTGCTGGGGATGGGATGTTGCTATCTGCCATGCTTGCTCTACCTTGCTGAGACAGATCTCCCGGTCGGCGGCCGGTATTGGCAGCATTGCTCGGTAAGTAAGTTTGACCCATCTTACCTGTTCGGCAGTGCCGCCTGACAGTCTGAAAATGATTATCATGTGTTTGAAAGTTTGTGTCTAGCTCTTGGAAAGATGCAAAATTCAGACCATCGCTGTGAAAGAGACTGATGTGCAAGAGCTGCGGAGTGTGAAGTGATGGCCGCAAGCTAAGCATGACTGTTCCATTTAGAAAGCTATAGCAATGCAGTGATGGCTGAAAAGCTAAGCAGGACTGTTTCATTCAGAAGGCTATAGCAGCTCACTTGTAAAAATATGATCTGCAACACATTTTAGGAGAATCTTCGAACCGCTTTATCAGTGAAAACATTGACTCCACGTGAAGAATCCAGCGAACGATGCACGGAACTTTTACTAGGACTAGCACAACGTAAGGGGAACCACTACAGAGTACAGACCTGATGACAAGTAAGTTGAACTAGGCCGTCCATATATGTGTAATGCAACAAAAGGTGATCATTCCTGGTTTACATTCTGAACATTCATACACGTGTGCTCTTGAATCAAGATGTTCAAAAATTAAATTCTTCAAATAAACACATTTCAATTCTGAAGATGAACGTGACACAGATCATGCGCTAAACCTTGAACCAACTTAGTCCTCTAGTCTAGATGTTATATAATGTAACAAAAGCTAGTCTCCTCGCAAATAAAATGAAAAACAAAGATGATGGTTCCCAGATCAATTCTTAAAACGTGTAATAATCCCTCAGACATGTACATTGTAGGCGTGCTCTTCTCCTCGGGATCAGGATGTACACTTCAATACTGAAAATAAACTGTCAGGATGGTCGACAAGTGAATTCAGAAGATAAACAACAAACATATGCCACACTTCAAATCTGAAGAAAAACATGAAGCAGCATGCTCGCAATGCTTCTCCTGGTATTCCTGATACTCAAAAGACGATTCTTGATGCTCGAAAAACGAAAAAACAGATGTAGCACAAATCGTAAGAAAATCTCGGTTTCAAGAGGGGAAAAGGCAAAATCAAAAGGGTTCCTTTTTTCTTGTACTCCTAGATCGATTGAGTACTAGCCAGGCTCAACACAAAGCAACTATGCCATGCATCATACAAGGTTCTCTTCGAAGTGAATCTCAAAGTTTCATTACTTCAAAGAAGTGGAAGATCTATAGCATGACAGCAGTGAATATTTCCAACATCAAGGGGGTCTCAACAACATTTAGAATCACGAACAACACATAACAAATAAAGTAAAGCAGACTACGGATACACAGAAAGCTAAACAAGATTGTTCCATACAGAAGGCTATAGCAGGTCACTTGTCGAAAATATGGTCAGCGACACATTTTGGGAGAATCTTCAAACCGCTTCATCAATGAGAGCATCGACTCCACATCAAGAATCCAGCGAACAATGCAGGGAACATTGAGTAGGACTAGCACAACGTAAAGGGAAACACTAGACCTGATGACTGCCTTATGTAAGTTGACAGCTATCCACATTTGTCAATCTCTGTGTACTGCAACAAAGCTGATAGTTCCTGGTTTTCATTCTGAAATTCCATAAAAATCCCTCGACATGTACATCCAAGTGTGCTCTTAATGTTCAAGATTAAATTCTTCAGGTTTTCAATTCTGAAGATGAACGTGACACACAGTATGTGCTAAACCTTGAACCAATCAGTCTAATCTAGTAGTTCTTATAATGTAAGAAAAGCTGATCTGAATTGTTCCCAGATTAAGTCTCAAAACGTGTAGCAATCTAGCTGTGCTCTTCTCCTCGGGATCAGGATGTTCTACACTTCAAATCTGAAGATAATCAAGACAAACAGCATGCTCGTAATGCTTCTCCTCGTGTGCCTGATACTACCATGATCTGCGATTAACTAAAAACAGAGGCAAACAACCCTCGTAATGGAGCAAACAATTGTTCTGGTTCTTCCAAATCGTCAGAAAGTCTCGGTTTCAAGAGGAAAAAGCAAAATCAACAAGGGTTCCTTTTTTTTACTAGCAACTACGCCACGCATCAGACACTTCTCTGCTTCATGGGAATAGGGACTCTAATGCAAACTGAATCTCAAAGTTAGTTTCCTTTAAAGAACTGGAAGATCAATAGCATGACAACATTGAATAGATCACCAAAATTCCCTCAGAAGACAGTCATATATCCAACATCAAGGGGGTCTCAACAACATCTAGAATCACGAACAACGCATAGAAAACGAAGTAAAGCAGATTACGGATACACAGATAACTAACTACTATCGGTAAGCAGCCGGTGTTGATGCAGATCGGCACGGCCCGGTCGGACGGTCACTCACGCTCAGTCGAAGAGGCTGAACATGTCCAGGTCCTCCTCTTCTTCCTCCTCTTCCTTCTCCTCAACCTTCTTCTCCTCGGCAGCATCGGCAGCGGCGGCGGCAGTAGTCACGCCCATGGCATCGGCACCGCCTTGGGGCGCGAAAGCAAACTTCTCCCTCCCGGCGGCGAGCAGCTCGGCGAGGTCCTTGCCCTCCACCTCCTTGAAGAGCATCTCGAGCTTCTCCTCCTCCACCTCGGCGCCGACGGAGCCGAGGATGGCGCGGACGTCGTCCTTGGTCGGGCTCGGGTTCCCGCCGAGGGTGGCGAGCAGGTACGCCGCGACGAACCTCATCTCGATCGGTCGACCGGAGCAAAAGGCGGCGGGTTGCGGCTGCGTTAGTGGATTCGGTGGATCGACGGGCCGTGGTGGTGGCTTGGCGTGGGCGCGGTGGTATATATAGGAGGGAGCTGGGTTTTCTTGCGCGCTGCGAAACCGATGGGGAAAGGACTTGGTGCCTACTTTTCCGTCCGTCGCTAGGTTTCGTGCCCGCGACGAAAACGAAGAGGACTGCAGCCTGACCGTGGGCCCACGAATCTAGAAACTACTGCTGGCAGCGTGCGGTTACCGAGCGAGCATTGGCAATGCCACTATGTTTTTTTTTTTGAGAAGAAAAAAATTACACTCTGTCCTTTGGGTAAATATTTGCAGGAGCAGATTAATGTGCCAAAGTTAGCGTAGCCAACAAGAACTGCAGTGGAAAGTGCAGTCTTATTGGCGGGTGACCGTGGGGACGAGTAAAATTCCGACCATGGTTTTGTCCTGAAACGGAGGTTCGGAAGAAGAAGAGGAGGGGAGAAGCACCTCCACCGTTTCGCTCGAGAGGAGGGAGAGGAAGATGAGCACCGCCGCACCGTCATCACCACCAGCACTTCTATCTCCCCCCGTCACCTCCACCGGCCGAACCGTCGGCCTCCCCGGCTGTGGCCAGCGAGGCGCTCCACACACGACAACTGGTGCACTTGGGGTCCTCTCACCCATGGGTGAACCACAATGCGTCATTTGTCACGATGTGAGTAATCCCCCTCATGGAGAGGCTACGGGTGAGTTTGGTGTTTTTTTTTCTATTTTGTAGAATTGAATGAAAAAGTAAAATATCTTTCGAACCAAGCGTCCAAATCACGACCTGTTTTCACATGTACTCCCTCCGTTCCAAATTAGTTGTCTTCCATTTGTCAAAAAGTGGATGTATCTATACTTTTAACATGTCTAGATACATCCACTTTTTGACAAATGAAAGACAACTAATTTAGAACGGAGGAAGTATGTCTTCCGAGAAATCTTTTTTCGAATTGATGCTTGAAACAGAGGAAGAGCGATACAGGAGTACATGTAACCTGGCTACCAAACATGAGATAGTGAAAAATATCCTGCACCGTATGGCAAGATACTTAGTACAGCAATGTGCTGCGGTTGAATCATATTGTGAAGAATGTAAAGACACTGAGCACCTGAGTTACCAATGTAAGCATTCTCGCATCCCTGCTCTAGCTTATTATAACAATGAAAAACATAATGATGGTTTACTAATTATGCAATATGTGCTTTTAATGGGTGCCGGTGAGATGCTAAATAGATTAATAGAAACAGAATTTAGAGGTCATTTACTTGATAGGATGTACAAATCAATGATCCTCTTATACAACTTTTGCTTAAATAATTTGGGTGATAATGTATTGGTGAAAGATTATATTAAACGGTTCGCTACCGCTATGGAGGAAACTAACCTTTTGCAGGACACACCGAAAAATGAGGAGCATAATGAAGAGGAGAAAGAATGGATTGATCACCCGCTCACAACTTCCACTTCTAGCAGTAAACCTATCACTAATATCTTTAATTCCGGTAATGATCCTTATGATGCTCTGTTTCTAGAAAATTATTTAAGGAGGACTTGTGCCTAGCTTTTGAGAGCATAGATATTGATGAACTGAATATGAGACCTATTGAAATTACCTCTTGAGTGTTCTCTACCTGATTATATTGATAAAGCTGAAGTTTCTAGACTGCTTATTGCGAAACTCGTTAATGGTTTAAAAAATGATATAGATATAGGCTTCATCCCTGAAGTGCCCGTGATGACTCCCTTTGAGGAAATGTCAATTGGTATTCATCTTAGGGAAAAATTGGCATTAAAGGAGTTTGAGTTGTGTCCATTGCAGGAGAAGATGAACGACGAGATGCTCAACAATGATACATGCATACCTGTTGATTTGTCAATATTAGACAAGCCTCCAGTTACTTATTCTGCTATTGATCTTGATGATATATTTGCTGACTTTTTGCAAGATCTTCATAGCTAACCATTGGAGAATAAATTGCAATGTCTTATAGATGATAATAGCCTTGATATAGAATTTGCAAACCTGAGTACTAGTATGCAGGGACAAGAGTGGTATGACACCTCTAGAGATGAACTGGAGGAAGAACACACTTTTGATATATATATATAGCTCATAAAAGAAGAATACTATGAAGTATTCCCCTATGAAGGTAGCCAAGGTAATGATCTAAAATATTTATATAAATCTCTAAAACTCATGTTGCCGCAATGTGAGATGGCATGCCCGCAATACTTGGTGCATTAGTTCTTGCTTGAGAGCAAGGACCTCTTTACTTACATGATGCCAATTGATGTCTACTACATGCTTATATTCTTGTAGACTCTGTTGGGCCTCCAAGCGCAGAGGTTTGTTGGACAGCAGCAAATTTTCCTTAAGTGAGTAACCCAAGGTTTATCGAATCCACAGGAGGAAGAGGTTCAATGTATCTCGTCTCGAACAATCATGCAATTAAGATACAAGAAGTCTCTTGTGTCCCCAACACACCTAATACAATTGTCAGTTGTATAGGTGCACTAGTTCGGTGAAGAGATGTTAAAATATGGGCAATATGGATGGTAAAAGGTGGTTTTGTAATTCTGTAATAAAAATGGCAGCGAGACGTGGAAAAAGTAGCTGAAAACGGTGTATCAATGCTTGGAAACAAGGCCTAGGCTTCATACTTTCACTAGTGACAATTCTCAACATCATTAGCATAATTAAACACATGATATTTCATCCAAAAGCATGCAAGGTAGACATTACTCGGAGATCATTCTTTCGTGGAACAAATAGGATGAGAATTGCGTAGGGTTACAAAAGCACACCTTAAAGTTTGTATTCCACATCTAGGAAAATGCAACCTTGTCACTTTCATCATCCAAAGATAGTACTAACAAACACCACAACCTATCTCTTGAATAGTCTCTTTCTAATACATCCAAGGCACGCGCGCTGTCACTATCGCACCATGGAGATTATACTAAACACACACATCAACAAACCTCATGATCTATTCAATCCAACAACAATAAAGAACAAACTCATGATGAAGATCCCACTAAGCTATTATCCATAGAGTCACACACGGCACCCGCACTATCACCATGGCACTATGATCACAACGGTGACTCCGGAACTTACACTAGATAACATCACTTGAGCAACATCATATCCATTACATAATTAAAGAAGGGGAAACATCATGTATTCAACTATATCAACAAAGCTCATGATCACCAACGAAGATCACATCATGGGAGACAGATAACCACATAGCTACTTGCACAAGCCTCAGCCCCAACGAGGGACTACTCGCTCCTCATCACGGGAAGCAGCGGTGTCGATGAAGATGGATCCGGAGGTCGATCCCCGTCCCGGCAGGGTGCCGGAACAGGAATTTCTGTCCCCCGAATTAGGGTTTTCGACGGCGGCGGAGCTCTGTCGAGTTTATGGAAAAATACTCCGGGGTTATGGTTTTCTCGACGGGGCGAATATATAGTCAAAAGGACGGCTCCGGGAGGTTTTTGAGGGGCACGGGCGACCCTGGGCCGCGACCCCCCTACAGCCCGCGGCTGGCACCCGCGGGGGGTTTTCTGGGGCTCCCCTGGACCTGCCCTTCTGGCTCCCCGGGTTGTTAATTATTTCTGATTTTTTGTAATTGTTTCAGATTTTTCTAAACACTTTCTTTTTGGGCATTTTCTACATTTCACAGACAAAACAGACAGAAACTAGCACTGGGCATCTTGTTAATAGGTTACCCCCCGAAAATTCTATGAAATCATAGTAAAAACATGTAGCAATGGCATAAAATAAGCATGGAACAATCAAAAATTATAGATACGTTTGACACGTATCACCAATGCACGGCAAGCGGGTGCATCTTCGAAAGAACTATGCTCTGAGGTGCTCCAAACCTCAGCTGGAGGTAAGTCTTGTCAACCACCGGGTCGATATACTTTGGGATCCAGGTGGGGAAGAACATGGAGCATCGAAGCCTAGCTATATGGCTGTAAAGAAAGCGCTTCACGAGAGGCAACTCGTATGTCAATATGTGTCTTTCTTAGTTTTGTGTCTTGAGCATAGTTGCATCTCATATTACATTGGCACTAACTATTAGAGATGTTTTGGGAATAGACTTTGGAAGATAGAATTAATATATTGCTCAAATTATATGTGTACCACTGCTGGATTAAACTTCTCTATGTAGATATGCATGAACTAACGTTTCAGGTCCTTAGAGAAAATTCCGAAGAAAAACGTGAGCCCTTAACGACCATGGGTACGGTGCTTGTGACCGTACTACTACCGTACCATGTCGTTTTCCTCGGTACGGCCTCGGAATAGAAAATTTATGTCAACGAAGGTCCAGCGAGATTCAACGAGTGGTAGTACGGTGGCACGCCACCGTACCAGCCACCGTACCAGCCACCGTACCGGGGGCACCGTCTCGGTACGGCTCCGGAAGAAATAATTCATGTCAAGAAAAATCGGTGGCGATTTAACGAGTGGCGGTAAGGTCGCAAGCGACCGTACTCGCCACCGTACCAG
Source organism: Puccinellia tenuiflora (assembly GCA_012064385.1). Lineage (NCBI taxonomy): Eukaryota > Viridiplantae > Streptophyta > Magnoliopsida > Poales > Poaceae > Puccinellia > Puccinellia tenuiflora. The sequence continues at coordinate 1,033,602 of QRDG01000145.1, forward strand.
AGGCATCGATGATCAAACCGAAGGTGGTAAGTTGTAACGATTGCCAGTACGGTCGCAAGCGACTGTACCAGCCACCGTACCACCGCAGTTTGGAGGTAATTAGCACCCGAGCTAAGCAATTTTATTTTACCTATCAAGAAATTCCCTATTCTAAAATTTCTTTATCTCTATAGTGCTTCCGTTTTGTTTTCTACTCGGTTGGGGGTAGGAACTCTTGTTCATAGACCGAGCTGTTAGCTTTTATCTTTGTGTGTTATTTTCGTAGAGATATGGACCATCTGCGATGACAAGTGCGGTGTTGTGCCAGCCGTACAAATTTCCGTATAGGCCAACAAAGTTTCAACAACAAATGTCTGGTATCTTTTTCCAGTCTGAACCTTGCCCAATAAAAGTTGTAGTATTCGGTTTCTCACCTTAAGTGAGACCGTTCTTTTTCTTTACTTATGTTTACGCACCTAGGGGGCTGCACACTTGTGTCTCATTTGTTGTCTCACTTGCACTTATCATCTGGGAGATGTACGTACACTCCTAGGTTTAGCATGTCAACTAAAGCATGGTGCTTGAGTTGTTAGCTTTATTAGTTTGTTAATGTAAGTGTGGTGCTTGAGTAAATGAACCGAACTAGTCGAGATTTATGATTGATTCACTTGTGAACTAACCTTCATGTTTCCAAAAACAAATAAAAATTGAAAAACTACAAAAACACAAAAACATGTTGTTTTGTTTCTAGTTTTGTCTCTAGCAGGTTCACTAGGAAGATAAACACCGGACCGCACTAAGGAAAACATATTGAAGCAAAGGTCCACTTCTATTGGAGGAGAGGTTATTAGCACCTCAACGGTAAAAGTGCACCACCCTTGCTTAATCTTAAGCATGGGGAGGTAACCACTTTCTACACTCTCTTTTAATATTTGCATTTTCTTTTTCTTTTCGTAATTTGTTTGAGCTGAGTTCTTTCAAAGATATGGTTGGGGAGGTTATTTTTGCATATAGAGGGTCTTGTGAAATGATCTTTATTGGAAAAACCTTTGATGCAACTGTGTTTCCCTCTGTTTTAGCATGCTTGATAAGTTTTGTACTTATGTTTGGGAATCACTTGTCCATGTTAAACCACATAAGAAACAAGTTAGAACTTGGGTGTATCTCTTTCAAATTTTAATCTAGCTTGTGAATGACTTTGTGATCCTCTAGAATTATTTGCAATGATCTCTCTATCCATCAAAAATAGGAAATGCAATAAAAAGTTTCTTCACCCATGTTGATTGATATTGTTTAAACTTGTCTCACATAAATAGTTATGAAGTTGCTCAACCCCATTGCGTTAGAAATAATAGACTTGATTATTGCTTATAGAGGAAGTTGACAAATAAGAATTAATGTTTCAAAGTTTCGAGATTGCTTATGCCAAAAGTTTGCTTTGTAATGAAAGTAAGATATTGCTTTACGCGTGTCTTGCATCATTGTCGCACTCTATGGGGGATAGACAACTCCGCTGGCCTGCGAACGATTTACTAAGAGAGAAATCTCAGATTTTAGCCATGAGCTGGTTAAACATCTGTAACAGAAACGTTATGATGGATAAAATTTCAGCTTCTTAATAGTTATACGTTGCTAAGCAAAGTTGGACACTCCTCTGACTATTGAGCGATCAAGACCAGAGGGAAACCTCAACTATCAGTCATAAGTGGATCTCGGTTGTAGCATCACCTGTGCTGCACTGGGTACTCCGACCTAGATATACAATAGCGACTTGCATATACAACTTTTTTTTTGCATAGTCTCGTTCACTATGAAATAGACATTCTATGAGTTCAACAACCAAAGATTTGCACTTGACAATCTTGACTAGATAACATAAGTGGGTTGTTGAGAAAACTTATATCTATTTGTGTTTGACAACTATGCATGTTCAATCTCCACTATATTCTACAAATCCAAAAATAAGAACAATATAAGAAACTACAAATAGGAGGATCATAATCTTGTTCTTTCAAACTAGATTTAACTTTGACAATTGAACATAGAAGTTCTTACTGAATCTCTTCTGGTTGGACATCAAAATATTTATAACTGAGCTTGTGTTGCCTTGCATGAGTACATATTTTCTTGCTTGGAGCTTTCAGAAAAAAAATTTATTCAGTTGCGAATGCATAGAAGCTTTTTAATGGCCGCATTCTTATTTAACCGACTCATACTTGCTCGGGACGAGCAAGAGTCTAGGCATGGGGATGTTTGATGCGTCCATTTCGTACAGCATTTTGCCCATTGTTTTTCATATGTTTACATTGGAGTTTTTGGCATTATTCTATATTGGTTTCTACCTTTTATGTTGATATCAACTCCAATTCATTTTCCAGTGGTCCTTTTACAACTATAGGTTTTTATTAGGATTTTACTTGTTTCCCTTGTCTTTGTGTCTAGGGGTGTAAACGGATAGGATAATTTTCGCACCGAATCCTATTCCGAAACCGTTTTAATCAATCCATATCTGGTTTAAAAAATCTGACGGATAAGGATATCCGATTCCGAATTTGACACCGGATACGGTATAGGATATGGTATGAAAAATTGCCTTCGAATATGGATTATCCAAAAATTAATCTGATGATTTTAATCCGAATAATATGATTTTCGACCGAAATGTCTAACCTAATATAACATATTTAGTGGTTAGAGAGTTGTAAATTTCGTCCATTAAATAAAAACTCACTTACATAGTGATTGTTTATACTATGGAGTACAACTTTGTTAGGGTATTAGCATACTGAACTATTATTTTTGGTTGTATGGTTCGCCGATGTACTTATACGCATACATATCCGATTAAACTTTTTCCGTACCGAATCCGCTCCGTTTCCACCCCTGAATCCGTGATATGATATATCTGATCCTGAATCCGGAACCGGTCATTATCCGCTCCAGTCCAAATCCGATGATAAAATATGGTATAGGATATGGTAACAACAAAACCCGATCCGTTTACATCCCTATTTGTGTCTATGTATGTGTAGGTGGAATTTATGAATAAACCATGATCAAAGGAGACAAAGGGAAGAGAATCCGAAGAAGTTACAAGACACTAGGTGCAAGTAAAGTGGCTTGGAAAATGGTCATTTTTTCATGAAGTCTAAATCAAGAATAAACACCACTGCAGTGTGGCACTTGTCCTCACGATTCCAACGAGCCGAATAACACCCAAAACGGAGTTCAGATGAAGAAATGGCGTCCAAAACAAGATTGCAAGAACAGATTAACACAAGGTTTAACGACCGCCGGTACGGTCGTAAGCGACCGTACCGGTGCCCGTACCGCACCCTCAGGGCGATGGGAATGGCCCGAAATTTCGCGATTCTTCACCGATTTTGACCCCTTTTGAACCCTAACCTTCCTAGACGTATTAGGTCGGTTTGGGGGTCAAGAGGGGGCCATCTAGAGCCCTTGGATCAAGTGGAGGCCTCCTACATAAGGAGGGGAGGACTTATCCCTCAGCGATATGATGAACCATCACAGCCTCTTTCCGGAGGGCTGCCGCCGCCGCATCACTACCATCTCCACCATCTCACCATCCATTGGAGATCAAGACAAGGCTTGAGACGAGGAGGCCAATGCATCTATATCAACACCATCATCATCTACGCTACCGTAACCATAGATCAATCCATCCAATCTTGTTGTAATCTTATACTTTGTAGTAGATTACTTCATGTACTCATACTATCTTCCATCCGTGATCCATATGTTGATGTTTTTGATGTCTTGTGCCTCATTACTTGAGTAGTTTACTTGGGGATATGAATGAACCCTAGTTTCTCTATTATATGAATGAAAGATTAGTTAAGTCTTAAATTGTATGTTGAGTAGTAATGATCTCCATGTATATTGTGAAAGTGCACATCATAATATATTGCCTACGGGTCATGAAAGGTTGTTAACATTAGTGTGATGCGGGAGGTTGCACTAGGGTATACAATGATCAGAAGGTTGTCTCTCCTCTTTGCTGATCATTAATGTGGGAATAACGGGGATCCAAAGTACCTTACCGCATCCACGGGGAGACCCTAAATTATTAGACCAGTGAGGCGCATCGTTTATGATCTTGGCTAGTAGTGGTTGTGAGTGGTGTGTTGCCTAGAGGAACTCAGAGCACACCTATATATAGGGCTCCGCCTTTACACAATATATACTTGAGAATAATAAACTTTCCTGTCATTAATATGAGTACAAGTGGTGATTTCAGACTTCCCCATAACGTCTTTGTTAAGTTATCTTCGTTTTTCTTTCAGTTTTGTTTTACTTTGTTTAGTATACTTTTGTTCTTGTTACTAGTTACTTCTATTACTCCTTTGTTATTATTTCCATAGCAACTTAAAGAGTAGACTATTTCCACACTACGGTTTGGGTGCGAAAAGTTGCGTGTGTGACAACGTAGTTGTGGGTCTAGTAGTGCCAAGCAGTTGTGCTCCTTGAGTGTTCGATACTTGGAATTACTTTTCACGAAGATATGCTATAAAGATCCTGACAAAATAGCAGGTATTAATGAACCTAAGCACTTGTAGCTATCATCACGTGGGAGCGGCTCCTGATCCGGGCTGCGATGGCGCGATGGCTGATCGCTCGGTGGCAGCGTCATGTGTGGTGTCGCAGTGGGAATCGCGGGTAGGAGGTGGTGGTTCGGCCGGGCAACTGACCGCAACATTGCGGATCGGAGACGTCTTTTAGCAGATCATCTACGCGGGATCGACCTAGAGGTTCTCCTCTTGGGCAGATCGGCTTCTTGGGGCTGCGGTCTAGGCCGCTGGGCTGCTGCCCCTGGTGATGTGGCGGCGTGGATACGATCCCGGCAAGGTGTAGTCGGGGGTGGCTTCGGTTGTGTCGGAGGTCATTCACGGTGGATCTTGGGAGGTTTTGGTGGTCAGTAGACATAAGCCGAGCTCCAAGTAGGAGCTGATAATGACGGCGCCCAGGAGCGTCTTGACCTTCCTGAAGGCGTCGTTGCTACGACTTCTAGCCTCCCGCCCTGGTGTTCCGGGGGAACCCTAGATCTGGGTCTCCCGGATCAGACAATGACGACGCTTTCTGTGTCGTTCACCCTCTTGAGGTATCGTTCTTCTACTACATCGACGACGGTGAGTCTTGGTAGCGTGGCCCCGCGGGGTCTCGGCGATGGACACGGAATGTTGGACGCGCGCATGAAGGTGGTGTTGTTTGGCGCCATGGCGGCGTTGATGGCAGTCCTGGCAAGGTTTCTGCATCGATCTCTCGAGAAGATTGTTTGGTGGATGACGACGGCAACAGCTTCCGAGTGTGCGCACATGGTGTATACTGTGGGCCTGCTGGACCGGTATGTGCTCTCGGTTTGTCGTCTTGCGGATTGGTGGAGGCAACCGGATTAGATGATGCGCATTGGTGAGTAAGGACAGGGCATACGGCTCCGATAATGACCACCCCTTCATCAAGTTTGTAAGTCTGACGACTTTTGTCGTCAGGCAGGTGGCTTCTGGTTGATCCTTGTAACTCTTTGTAAGGTGTCGTGGTTTCTCTTCTATTATTAATACAAAAATTGGCTGTGTGCATCATTTTGATATGGAGGGTAAACCTCCATTTAGAAAAAAATGCATCCAATGGTTGGGATGTAGATGGATAGGTGCCCCATGTGTACCAGATCAATTTACCTCTTTTTTATGTCCATGAGCGGTTGTTTGGCACTATATTTTTCGTTGCACTAATGTTTTTCCTTATGATGCACTACATTTTGGTGTCCTTTCATGATGAGCGGATTGTTTTAAATTGTGCTTCATTGCATTGTGTCCTACTTTTGGATATGACGCAACATGCGTGATTGATGGTAAAAGAGTAGGTGCCAGGAAACTGGTGGCGTAGTCGGTAGCGTTGGGTGGTGCCCCAAGCGAAGGCGTGGATGTCGCAAGTAGCAGTTTTCCCTCAATGAAGAATCGACGTTTACTGAACCAGTAGGACTTTGAAATCAACAACGAGGTGCACATCAACGATCTCTGGCACTTAATCGTCGACGAACGTGGACCTGCACACACTCAAACAAATACTTTGCCCACAACGGCAGGAAGATTGTCAATCTCCCTAGTCTACGAGCAAGTGATGGTGAAGTGAACAAAATATGGAAACGGACCAGCGAGCAAGTGATGGTGGAAAGCAACTAAACGGTGTTGTAATCAATGGAAAAAGATGGACCGGGGGCCATGGGTTCACTAGTGGTGTCTCTCCAATAAATAAATACTCATATGACGGGTAAACAAATTACAGCTGGGCAATTGATAAGATTATGACACAAACTTAATCTAGCCAAATCAAAGAGTTCATGGTAATATTCATGTAGTCATGACAACAAATAACAAAGACCGTTTAGTCCAACTGCATCTTTGTCTAAAAAGTCCACCTAGGGATCGCTATCCAACTTGTCACCCATCGATATTAAGTTGCAAGCAACACACAATTGCTTTAAGTAAAGTGCATGATGTAAGCAATATTTGTAATCATGTAGACATAAACACCATTGTTTTACCCTTAGTAGCAACAGCACACCCTCGTCCTTAGACGTTTCTGTCACTCGTGGAGATGAACCTACCATCTAGCATAAATACTCTCTCTTGGAGATACACACAATCACTTGGCCAAAGTAACTACGCACATCGGAGAGCATGCAAGAACATAAATTAGCATATAAGAACCATGCACAAACTGATCATAACTTCATAATCCATCAGATCCCAGCAAAACACATCACATAGCATTACAATAGTCGATCTTGATCATGTTAGGTAGCTCAAAAGATCATACCATGAAGCACAAGGGAGAGAGACAACCATCTAGCTACTACCATGGACCCGTAGTTCTAGGTGGAATTACTCACGCATCATCCCGGCGGAAGGCATGGCGATGTAGAGCACTCCGGGATCAATCTTCCCTCCGGCAGGGTGCTGGGAACAGTTTCAGAATCTCCACGAATTAGGTTTCGAGGTGGTGGCAGATTCGGATAGAGTTTGTGGAAAATAATCATCGCCCTTTCGTTTTTAGGGCAAATAGGAATTTATAGGCGTCGAGGGGGGACGAGGCGGCCTCCAGGGGGCAGGGGTGGGCCCCACCCATGGTACCATGTGGGGCTGCGGCTAGGGGTCGCCCTGGCCCCTGGGTGCCCCCCAGGCTGCCCTTCAGTCTCTGATTCCTTCTTGACGAATAAAAATTCCCCGTAAATTTTCGTCCAATTCAAAGAATGTTTCCAGAAATAGATTTTCTGAAATATAAAACAGCAAAAATAGGGAACTGGCACTTGGAATCTTGTTAATAGTTTAGTACAATAAAAAGCCTAAAAATGATATAATAAGATAATAAAAACATGTGTCAATGGCACAAAACAAGCATGGATCAATAAAAAATTATAGATACGTTTGACACGTATCAGCATCCCCAAGCTTAACTCCTACTCGTCCTCGAGTAGGTAAGAGATAAAAAAGAATAATTTTTGATGAGACATGCAACCAACATAATCTTGATCAAGATAGTAATGTAAAGCACATGATATGAATGAAGTGATCCAAAACAATCGTCTATAGTTGACATTAAGCAAACAATGATTAACTCACACTAGCTAACAATGCTAGAAAACTTTTCATGAATAAGTGTGTTGGAGACATGGAACCATACATAAGGTTTAGAAAGAAGAATTGCAAATTATGTCTCCAATGTAAATCATCAATCATTCTACAAAGCATAAAGTAGTCATCCATGAAATAGCCAAGCTCCAGTCAAGTGATCTAATTCACCTGCTTCACACATCAACTGTTTTGAAGTTTACTCAATAGTGCAAGTAAGTGGCTTTGGCACCAAAATGTTATGGCAAAGAGAATAATGATGGAGGTTTGGAAGGCCAAAAGAAAGGCTCAAACAGTGGAGAGAGTATCCATAAGACAAGAGGAAGTCTCGTAGTTGACACTGTATGAGGACTAGTGATTGTCATGCAACGGATGCACATAGAGCTATAAGTGTATGAAAGCTCTCCAATGGAACTAGTGGGGGTGCATCCAACTTGCTTGCTCATGAAGACCTATAGCTCACTTGAGGAGGCTCATACTTGGAATATACCAGCCAAGTTCTATAACGTTAAAATCCCCACATAGTTATACTACTAAAACATAAGAACTATCTAAACTGAAGTGTAGGTGCTAACATAGCACAAGTGTGGTAAAAAGATAGTAGTGCTGCTCCCTCTCTTTTTTTCTGTTTATTTTTTTGTATTTTGGTGGCCTCCATGGCTCTTAGAGATGTTCTCTCAATTGGCCTCTTTTGGGCTCTTTTATTTTTCTCTCTTTTTTCTCTTTTTTTCTTTATAACCTCACAGGTAGGAGCAACACTCTATATTACAAATGAATCATCACACTTTTTGGTACTCGTAACTCATAACACTAATACATGATGTATACAATGGAGCATGCATGATCGAGCGTAATGTGGAAAAAATGTAGAACATGTGGCAAGCCACACATCACACCAACTCAATGATCAAGCAAAACTATGTGACAATGAAGAATGACATCAAGTAATGTAATGTAATGATGAATGTTGCATGGCAATGTATCTCGGAACGGCTATGGAAATGCCGTGGTAGGTAGGTATGGTGGCTGTTTTGAGGAAGATAATTGGCTTATGTGTAGGAAAACAAGAGGAAGTCCTCCCACAGAGTTTGATGTATTGGCGAAGTATGCACCATGTCTCAAAGTGAGAGAGGGCAATGCACAACACTTAAGAGGCTAGCAAAATATGGAGGTGGAAGTGCCAAAAACCAAAACTCAACAATGCATTCATATATTGCAAACAACTAGCATGTTTAATGTTGTGATTAAAACACCCCAAGAGGGATCCTGGCGGCGACACAAGTTCCCAGTTGGCTTCCCCGACCTTTGAAGTAACTAAACGATAGGAACTACTTTTCAACTGAACAAAATTCATGATACAAAAGCATTATTGACTTAGGTTGTTTAGTTTAGAAAAGTACGGCTCCACACTCTACTAACACTTCTCCACTAATCAGCGCTAACAAGGTTAACCAACACATTTTAACCATTAGTTTAATTAATACCTCAAAACAATTGATAAGCATCAAATTTTCACATAGTGATCTACAAGACTATGCAGGTTCTTCCAATTTCATACCACTACCACATGCACAACATTTTATCGTTCTAGCACATCAACCAAGCAACCAAAACAACTCTCCAAAAAATATAAGTGAGCTAAGAACAAGAGAGTTTAACATCAACAACTAGCAGCTCTAAACAAGATAAAAGCTAAAAGCGAGAGCTTACTAGCAAACAAACAACATCTAAGAATACTCTACAAGATATAAGCGAAGCACATGAGTATTCTAATAAAAAGTGGACTGTGTCTCTCTCCCACACAAGATAGCTAGGATCCAACAAGAATATGACCATAAAATAGACCAAAACAAACTGATGCTCCAAGAACAGCACATAATATGTAAAGTGATAAAAACATAGTTTAACGGAGATGACCTGATGGTTGTCGATGTGTAGCGCCCCGACCCCAGAGCTATACAGTGAAACGTTGTGCAACCGGTCATGCTACACAATCAAGGGTTACTGTGGTTACCAATCCCAGGCCAAAACACATTGGCAGGCGTACTCGGAATACATCATCGGCACACAACACCTCGATCATGCCATAAGCTCGGACATCGCTTTCATGTATAACAAAGAGACCAAGACTGCGGAACAACTAGCACATCACAGACTCTACGACACAAAGATATCATAGTTCAACTCATATAACTGAGAAAGATAGCAAATATCACAATCAGAGGTCGCAGACCCATCATTACATCAAGCGGAAAGCAAATATAGTTGTCTAAACAACAAGATCCAAATTATGGCCTAAGAGGTCTACAGATAAACATCCCGTGCCAGCCTGTTCCATGACGTCCCAAGCTGCCACCTGGGAACCCCAGACTACTCGTCAATGTCAATAAAGAACCCACCTTCCAGTTCGGTGACGTCCTCCTCTGAAACAAGTAATAATCAACAAAGCAAGGCTGAGTACGACGTACTCGCAAGAATTAGTAGGGCGATATAGGCCCGATGCTGACGGAGGCTCTAAAGCTGTATAATGTAGCTATTTTGCATAAAGCTATATTTCCTTTGTAAAAGATATAACAAGACCCACGGCATCGTCTATTCAGAATAAGTTTTCATAAAGGGGATAAGAGAGTAAACTTTTCATCTTCGGTTCTCATCGAACCTACTTGTAGCCAAAACATCACTCGTCTCCACCAAGGCACTCCCTCGAATCACCCTCGAGGAAATGAACCTTTACCACACGTTGATTATGCAACCTTTAGCTGCCATATCAATTAGGTTAATGTTATCTATGATCTTATCGTCCATTCCCAAGTCGTCCATAACCGCGGACACAGCTTTTCGAAAAGATTTAACCCTGCAGGGGTGTACTATGTGAAAGTCGCCAGGTTCCCGAGGGATCTCCCAGCTTCTTATCCATTGGTACCGTCCGGCTCACCTAGTTGGCCCTCTTCCGGGGAAGGCCGGCAAGCAGGCGCGGTTAAACCTTTACCTCGCGTGAGACTATCCAAGAGTCATCTGTGGCCACAGGGCAAGTTTACCCAGCCTCAGCCCCTGCCCCATTGCCACGTCCTAAACACCACCATCCTCGTCATTTCTTTTTCCGCTCACACACACGGCAAATGGAAATAGCAAACTAGAGGACCCTTGGATACGCCCGCACAAGTTATTCGGTTAGTAAGGCGCCCATACACCCACCAATGGAAGCACGCTAGTCTTGGTTCTAGAGACAAGAACTCGCACCTAGGGGCAGGAACAAGACAAAACACCATCCCCGATGGCAACTCATCCCAGCCTTCTTAGCAATTTAATTAAGCATCACATATATCCACCACGCCCGAATCATTCCATCAACAGCATCAATATGGAATTAATCAACGGACACAACTAGCATGTGACTAAGCATGGCTAAGCATAGCTAAGCATATAAATATATCCATTATATCTTTGTCTCCGGCCAACACATCAAACCTATGGTTCATAGGAGGGGAAGCATGTGATGGTTCGGGGAAGACATGCATTTGTAGGATACTCTAGTATTGACCAAGAATTGACATAGCATCGAATGCAATATTCTGGTGGATAAAATAAGTTTGTAAAACAATAGGATGCTAGATGCCAAGAAGGTTAGGTTAGCTCTTGCCTTGCTGATAGTATCGGGCGCGTTGATCGTCGGGGTATTGTGGTGGAACCTCGACTCCTGAATCTAACGAAACACAACAATAACAGGAAACGAAATAAATAACACGAATACAAGGTGCAATGCACAATCATGATGAGATGGTCAATTTATGCACTGAAATCATATTGGGCATGTCCCACAAGTTAAATGGAACCCCTAAACTAAATATCACAATTAACGGGTTAAAACTCCATCTTTAACTTAGTGATTTGCGTTATTTATCAAAACGTCCAGTACTGAAATATGGGTCCTAAATGCATGAAAATGACATTATTAGATAGGTATTAACCTACTGATCATTTTGGTACCTTGTTTGCATTTTTCCGATTAACGGTGAAGAAATGGCGATTTAAACGGTTATGCGATTTAAATCATTTTAACCAACCCAAAATGACAGCAAAGGAAAAGTTATGTTCATGCTGTGATGTTAACCTAGATAGATAGCATTTGTCGTGCTGGTCATTTTGGTATATCATTTGCAATTTTTGAAACAATATTTAACAAGTTATGGTATTTGCAATTATGGATTTAAATCTGCCATTTTACTTAATTTAAATAAACAGCAATTTAAATGTTCATTAGTGCATGGAAATAGAACTAAAATGTAGATGTTGTTTTCCTGAACATTTATAGATCTTATTTATAATTTTTGGATCAAAATTCATAAAGTTATGGATTTTATAAATTCCATTTATATTCTGCCATTTTATTTAATTTAATTAAAACAGGCATTTTAAGTTTAACCAAAAATCCAACTAATGGCACTAACATTTAGGGTTTATTTAGCTGAGCATCTTGACATATTATTTGCATTTTTCTGAATTATAAAACTCTAGCTATGAATTTTCAAAATTCGAATAACTAACAGATGATTTGCATTTCACAATTTAAATTCAAATTCAAAAATTCATTTGCATGTGGGAGTTGCATATTTGAACAGGTTATGAAAATATAAACTTTTGGGTAGGTCATTTGCATTTTTCTGATCTACCATTTAATAAATATTGCCATTACAACTTTCTGTCAATTTCGGGGAAAAACAAAAATAAGAACCGCTGACGTAGGCATGACATCATCAGGGAGCAGGCGGCTCTGTCGATCTTCGATTCGTCGCGTGCGAATGAAATTGGACGCGGGGAACTGGTCTAAAGGCTAGAGGAGATGGAGAGGAGCCGAGGGGGCGGCGGTTTGGGACCATATGGTCGCCGGAGGTGTGCCGGCGTCCATGGTTGCGGCGGCGGGCGGCGGTGCTCGTTGAGGACATAGCACAGAGGGTTAGGGAGAGGGTGGAGAAGACCAGGAGCAGCAGGATCTCACCAGGATCACGTGTCCGTGGCCGGCGACACACGGGGAGGCCGGACGGCGTGGCGACGATGCACGGACGGCGGCGACCGGCGCGGGGAAAACTGGCCGATTCCCGCGGTTGGAGGCCTCCCAGCACGCACGGGTGGAGGCGGAGGTAGAGGAGCTCGACGCGGAGACGACGGTGACTTCGGCTAGCTCCGGGACGGCCGGAGTCGTCGGCGGCACGACGCGGTGTGACAATGGCGGCGGCGGTAGGAGCGCGGGCAGGATGTCGATTAGGGTTAGGGTTTCGCTTGCGTGAGAAGAGAGAGGGGGCAGAGCAGCTCGTCGTGGGGGCCTCCTTGTCGACGCCTCCACGGAGGGGGACCCGGCAGCGAGGCAGGGGAGCTGGTTCGACGGCGACGAGCGACAGCGACGAAGGCTCGGTCGCTACAGAGGAGAAAGGGATGACGTTTTTCTAAATAACCCCCGGCTCTTTTTCTTCTTCTATTTTTATTTTTAAATTGAAAACAGCAAGTTTAGTAATTTAATTAATGGCTTTAGACATATTAAAAAATTCTTCAATTATTCAGGGAGGCTCCTGATAATATTCTTAAGCTCCCCATATTTTTGTTTTGAATTTTTGAAAGGTTTAACTTGGTTTCAAAATTCAAAGTTGATTTGCAACTATTTGAAGTTCTCATTTTTAATTGAGGCATTTAAACCTTTTTATAAAATATGCCAAAATTTATGTAGCCTCCTCATGACATGTAGAAGCTTGACAAAATTTGGTGTTGCAAAATAAAAAGTTTTGCATAACATTTGTTAATAGGGTTCACACAACCAACAATTTTTATAGCCTTTTAAATGCACAAGGCAAGAATATTGTTTTTCACTCTTGGAACTTCCTGGACAAATATGGAAACTCCAGAATATTTGGTTTTGCCAATTTGAGCAATTCATTTGGGTTGGGAAATTTGGGAAGGGTTTGATTCCCTTAAATGATTTCCATTGTTTGCAATATTTAACTTAGCAATTTAAATATGTATGCCATGATGCAATGAAATAAAAAGTGAAAATTTGGCCCATATTTTAGGGTACCAAATCTGGGCTGTTACAATTCTATCCCCCTTACAAGAATCTCGCCCCGAGATTCCTAGAGTAGGAAGAGGGAGAGGAGGGAAACATGACAACTCTTAACTTCAATGATCTTCTTGATCCCACGATGATCTTCCTTGTTGCCGAGAGTAAGGTAGCAAGCATGACGTGCCGACGAGAAAGTCAGAAGATAGTTCAAGGTGATAGACAAATTTTCACCAAGGGTTGGAAATACGAACTTTCCACAAGACCATAAGTCTTTGAGAAAGATGACTGAATCCGGGCATATCCAAGAATTACCCATGATCCTTGGCATAATGGTTGAGGTTAGAGATTTAAGAGATTTCGTCAACGGGCCTTCCGATGAGGTGCGGGAGCTACAACACCGGACTTGTCAGGATTACTAGCAGGCTTAGGTCGTGTGCTTGACGAACCCTAATCATCATTTCTGCTTGAGGTTCCTAGTTGGTTAGGTGTGTGGACACTTCAGGCTTTGCAGGTCCGAAGAGGGAGGTTGCGTCAGTAAAAGAAGGTAGGGTCACTAATTTCTCCAGACGTAGGCTTCATTGCCCAGCTCCAGAACACGAGGTAGATTGGGCGACACCGGTAAGATGATGAGACTTGACCACTAAAGGGGAGTCCATATCCTCAAATGGTGTTTGATGGTTGTGTGCAAATGACATGAATATGAATGAATGTGATGCTCCAAAATCGAATAAACTGAAACTGGATATGTATTGACTCGAAGCGTACCCATGAGAACACGGGGGCCTTCTTCAACTCCTTCAGCCGAGACGTGGTTCAGGCGACCACGGCTGACGGTCATAGCCTTCGCGACTGGTGTAGAGGGAGCCGGTGCAGGTGATGAGGTAGCCGGTGCCTTCTGGGGACACTCCCTGGAGAAATGCCCCGGCTGGCCACAGCTGAAACAAGTGGGCCTCGGCGGTGGTGGAGGCAGCTGAGGGTGGTACCCACTTCCAGCCGCACCCAAGGTCGAAGTAGCTGGGCGAGACGGAGGTGGCCTGTACCCTGAGGGCGAAGTAACTCCAGAATATTTGGTTTTGCCAATTTGAGCAATTCATTTGGGTTGGGAAATTTGGGAAGGGTTTGATTCCCTTAAATGATTTCCATTGTTTGCAATATTTAACTTAGCAATTTAAATATGTATGCCATGATGCAATGAAATAAAAAGTGAAAATTTGGCCCATATTTTAGGGTACCAAATCTGGGCTGTTACACGATGAAGATGAGGGGATGCCTTGGGCATCCCCAAGCTTAGATGCTTGAGTCTTCTTGAATGTCCAGGGTGATGCCATGGGGGCATCCCCAAGCTTGTTCTTTTGTCCATCCTTCAACTTCTTTCATCATCCTCTCTCATGGAACTTAAAAACTCTCTTCACACAAAAAACTTCTCATAAACTGATTAGAGGGTTAGTACTAATAAAATAAAATCCACTTGGGTTCCATCAAGAAAAATTGCACAAACTTGATTTAGCATTAGCTGCAGTTTACTAAGCCTTATTGTGGCTCTCCACCTTGGAAGGACGTGAAATACCACAGATAACACTCATAAAGAGGCGAATACAAATAAAGGCAAAATCTGTCAAAACAAAACAGTCTGTAAAGATCGAATTTTAAGAGGCACTTCCGTAGCTCAAATCAGAAAACATAAAACTAATGAGAAGATAGATACAAGTATCAGTCTTGCTGTAAAAAAATTCTAGAAAAAGATGATGTTTGGGATTTTCCAATATTTTTTGTAAGAGGCACACAGAATCTGTTTCTGGACAGCAAATCAACTCCTCACACTTGAAAGAACATCTCTTAGTTTTGGTGATATAATAACAACACATGTTGTGGGCTAATTGTGTCTTTCAGTTGATGACTTTCAGGTTCATATGATGATTAGCTCAAGTCGGTGAAAAGATCGAAGACGGAGTTGAGAAACGAAGTCACCGGGCTTTTCTGCCAAATAGGCCCGAAAGTTCCGGTGTGGCCACTAGAAATTTCGGCCTACGGGAAACGGGACTAAGATATTTTCGGGGTACCCCGAGGTAGGGGTCCCGGAACTTTCGACCGGAAGTTCACCCGGATATTTCCGGGGCTCCGGAAGTTCCAGCTTAATGGCCGGAAGTTCCGGCCCTGGGAAAAATCCGGGCAAGAAAATGACTAAGTCATTTTTGGGAAACCTTGCGGGAGGGGTCCCGGAACTTTCGACCGGAAGTTCGACCGGAAATTTCCGGTGGTCCGGAAGTTCCAGCTTGATGGCCACAAGTTCCGTCCCTGATAAATTTCTGGGCGGAAAATGGCTAAGTCTTTCCCGGCACCCCTCGCGGTAGGGATCCCGAAAGTTTGGCCTGGAGATTCTCCCCGGAGATATTCGGTGGCCCGGAAGTTCCGGCCCTGATGCCGGAAATTCCGGTGACCGACCGAAAG
This sequence comes from Puccinellia tenuiflora, assembly GCA_012064385.1. Taxonomy (NCBI): domain Eukaryota; kingdom Viridiplantae; phylum Streptophyta; class Magnoliopsida; order Poales; family Poaceae; genus Puccinellia; species Puccinellia tenuiflora. The sequence continues at coordinate 1,049,724 of QRDG01000145.1, forward strand.
TTTCAGAGTTAATGGTCCGGAAATATCCGGCCCTCTGTAGGATAACGGTCAGAATACCCCTCCACCCACCTCGAGCCAGCCAGATTTGAACACTCTCTCTCCTCCATTAATGCCAAAGCTAAAAACGACGAGATCTCCTAGTCCCTCCACTCAAACTTGCTCAAACTTGGAGGATTGAAGGATAAGGACCCGATCTACAAGCTCACCATAGGGTTTCCATTGCCTTTGTGGCGAGGTTCATCGGAGAATAGGGTGAGGCCTTTGTGGCATTGAGTAGGCCTGTTGTGGCGATCTCACACCCCTCCAACGAGACGTACTCCCTTAAAAAGGAGGAACCCGAGAATACATCCTTGCCTCTGCGTGCTTCTACTTTCGGTTATCTCTATCCCTTAGTAGCTTTTACTTTTATCATGTTAATTGCCTAGTGTTAGTTGCTTGCTTGTCATATAGGTAATTTCACCGTAGTTGCATATCTAGAGAATTTACCTTTTGTGTCAAGCCTAAGTTGAAAAAGAATTAAAATTTGGTGTAGCACCTATTCACCCCCCTCTAGGTGCCCCTACGATCCTTTCAATTGGTATCAGAGCTTTGGCTCATTATTTAGGCTTCACCACCTAAGAGAGTATGGCACCCGAGGTAGGAGATCTGAGTGTTGTTACTAGTGGAGTTTCCATTGACGATTTCAAGAAATTGGAATCATCCGTGGAAACTCAAATGAAAGAGTTGCGTGAAATGATGGCACAACTCTTAGCTAGTAAAGCCCCCGCATCCCGTCCTCCAGAGGTAAATGCTTCCGCTTCTAAAGAAAAGGAGGGTGAGTAAACTAAAGACTCTCGACCTAAAATTGGTGATGGGAAGGAGGTGTACAATATGGTTCCTCATGTGGACTCCCCCGACCCACATATACCTCATCCTCATATAAACAATAGGGGTGACCCACCTAAGCTTATTCCATCTCGTTTTCCTAATTGGCAATTTTCTATAAGATCTCATGTGAACAGTGGCTCGATCGAGTTATGGAGAACTATTGAGGTTGGGTTCAAGGCCGTGGATCAAAGCAACTTGACAAGAAGAGAAGTTGTGGATAGCCAACTCAATGACCGGGCTCTTCACATGATCCAAACTGCTGTGGGGGAAGACAACATGTCCCACATCAAACACCTCACCACCACCAAAGAAGCTTGGGATGCTCAAACCGAGGCATTCGTTGGAAATGAGAGTATGAAGAGGAACAAATTTGATGCTTTGAGCAACCAAGCCGAGGGATTTTTCATGTTGTAAGGTGAAGACCATGAAGACATGTTCCGAAGACTCAAGACCATTGCCACTCAATTTAGAGACCTTGGTGCCACCTATGTGGATGACACTTGGATCAAGAGAAAGTATGTGAGTGCTCTCATGCCCTTTGAGCCAACCGACTTGAAGAGTCTCCAAGGAAGACACAACTACCACCTCATGTCATCCAATGAGGTTATGCAAGAAATGGCGGCATTCAAGGTGGCCGCCAAGAACGCCGAAGATGCTCGTGCCCGAGCTATTGGAATGCACAAAGGAACTTCTCTTGCATTGAAGGCCAAGGTTGTGGGGCGAGAAGAAGAAGTTGAGGTTCAAGAAGATGTGTCAAATTCGCATCCACAAGATCTTGAAGATACTCTCAAAGGTTATAGAGCCCTTACATCAAGAGCATTTTGGAAGAGCCCGTCCAAAGCAAAGGAGCTAATTAAACAATCAAGTGGTAGGAAGGAGGATGGCCAAAGGGTTCGCTCGTGCTACAATTGCCAAAATCAATATCACTTTGTTGCCGAGTGCCTGTTTGAGAAAAGAGAAGAGCGTGGAGGGAAGCTTGTTCCCAAGGATAAGTCAAAGCTTGCTTACAAGAAACCATTCTTCAAGAAGGACACCTCCAACAAGAAGCCTCCAAGAATTGTGTTGCTTGCTCAAGAGGTGATGAGGACATCCCGGCTATAGATGCAACCGCCACTACTACACCACCTACATTACAAGGACCTATGACTAGAGCTCGTGCACGTCAACTTAATCAACAGGTACTTTCGTTCTATCCAAAGTCGCCCATTTCCTTCCGGTTCGCGATGATATCAACTCCGTTAAATTGGCGGAGCTGTATATGGCCCGGATTGTTCCTTTGCATGGGGTCCCTTTGAGGATCATTTCACACCGAGGAAGCCTGTTTTTGTCCAAGTTTTGGCAAAGTTTCCAAAAGGCTCTCGGAACCCGTCTCAACTTCAGCCCAGCCTGTCATCCTCAAACCGATGGTCAAACTGAAAGGGTGAACCAAGTTCTTGAGGACATGCTTCGGGCATGTGTCATCTCCTTCGGTAAAGGTTGGAAAAAATATCTCCCCCTCACCGAGTTCTCCTACAACAACAGCTACCAAGCCAGTTTGCAAATGGCTCCATTTGAGGTTCTTTATGGGAGGAAATGTAGGACTCCTCTAAATTGGTCTGAAACCAGAGAGAGGTCGCTCTTCGGCCCTGATGTGATCAATGAGGCCGAGGAGAAAGTCCATATCATCCGGGAAAATCTCAAAATTGCTCAGTCAAGGCAAAAGAGCTATTATGACAAACATCTTCAAGAGGTTCACTATGAAATTGGTGATAAAGCCTATCTTCGAGTCTCTCCTCTCCGAGGTGTTCGTCGCTTCGGAATCAAGGGCAAATTGGCACCTCGCTATGTTGGCCCTTTCACCGTCCTAGCCAGCCGAGGGGATCTCTCCTATCAACTCGAGTTACCCTCCAACTTACCGGATGTCCATGATGTGTTCCATGTCTCCCAACTCCGGCGTTGTTTCAAAGATCCAATCCGTGGGATTGATCATGAGGTGTTGGATATCCATGAGGACTTAATGTATCGCGAGCATCCTATCCGCATCTTATATGAGGCAGAAAGGAAAACCCGTAACAAGACCATCAAGTTCCTAAAAATTCAATGGTCTAACCATTCCGAGGAAGAAGCGACTTGGGAGCGAGAAACTATCCTTCGTTAGGAATATCCCACCTTCTTCACTCAAGCCTAGAATCTCGGGACGAGATTCCTGTAAGGGGGATAGAATTGTAACAGCCCCAGCTTGTAATGAAAAATACGAAGAATTTTTCCACTTTTTGTTTTCTTGTTTGCATCATTGCATCCATATGAAATTGCCATTTCTAACTAACCACATATGCAAGCAACTAAAATGGGGAAGCAAAACTTCCCAAACATCCAAACCAATGCAATTGCTCAACTTAGCAAACCAAATCATTCTTGGACTTCCAAATGGTTTAGGAAGTTCCAATTTTACCCTTTATAACCATTTCTCAAAATCTAAATATTGCCAAATAAGAAATAAAATTGAGAATCCCAAAATTGGTTTAATTCAATTCTATTTTTGGAACCAAGTTAAACTTTTCAAAAATTCAAACTAAAATCATGGGGAGCTTCAATATTATTTTGAGAGCCTCCATGAATATTTTCATCATTTTTGGAAATACTTAAGTGCTTCAAATAAATGCTTTTTGCAATTTATCAAAAATGACCTTAATCAAACCCTATGAACAAATATGGTGCCAAATATTTTAATTTGCCACACCAATTTTTGCGGAGCTTCTACAGGTCAAGGGGAGGCCACATGAATTATTCCAGATTTTCTAAAATTGCTTAAGTGGCTTATTAAAATAGCCAAAACCTGCTGTCTTTAAAATCAGAAAAAGAAAAGGGGGAAATGTTCAAAACTCTGACCGTGGACCCTCCTGTCAGCCCCTCTCCTCCTCCTCTTCCTCACTGTGCCGGGAAAACGGCACTGGCGCCATGCCGCGTTGCCGGCCGCCGCGCCACCTGCTCCCTGCTGGACAAGAGGACCCCCGAGGCGCCCTACCTCTCTCTCTCCCTTGCTCCCCTCGCCGGCCTCACCTGCTCCCCTTTCTTCACCCCGAAACCCTAGATCGAGCCGACGCCATTTGCCTCCGCCAATGTGGTCGCCGTCGGTTTCGGCCGTTGGAGCTCGAGCTGAGGCCGTCATCATCACCGCCGCATTGCGCTGCATCTCCACGCTGAAGGAATCGAGCTCGGGAGCCCGTAATCGCGCCGATGACCTCGTCTTCCTCCTCTCCATCCGGCGGCCGCCGAGCACGATTGCCGTCGCCACCGGCATTCCCCTTCACCACCGAGCACCCTCACGCCTCACGGGTGAGTCCGCGCGTCCCCGGGACAACTTCCTCTTCCCCTCCCCCTCTGTAGCCACGCCTTTGTGCGAGCGGCCGCACGACCGCCCGCCATGGCCGTGCCGTGTCGCGCACCATCTCGTCGCCCTGCGCCTTTCCTCCCGTGTCCGAGCACGCACACGACCACTACCTCCGTACCCGCGTTAGGTGACGCAAGTCACGCCGCGGAGCGCCGCCAGAACGGCGTCGACGCTGGCCGTTTCACCGCCGTGGTCACAACCGCCGGCACAGCACCCCGGCTTGACCGGCCTGAAGGCCGGCTGGCTCGGGCTGATGCCCGGCCTGGGCTCGGCCTGGGTCGGCCAAAAGGCCGGACCCCTCGGGCACCGGCCCGGCCTCGCGCCCAGCCTAGGCCGGCCACAAGGCCGACCCCTTCGGGTCACTCCCCGGCCTTGGGCCCGGCCTGGCCGGATTGGAGGCCGGCCTGTCTGCATATTTGTTTTTCCCTTTTTCGAAATGAAAATAAATTTAAACAATTAATAACTATTTAAATAATGATCCAAATTTGGCAAATCAAATATAAAAATGTTCAGAAAAACAAAACCTACAATTTAGAATAATTGTGGTAGTCTTTTGATTTTATAATCTTGCTGTTATTTAAGAATTCCTAAAATGGCGTAATTAATACCAAATTGGGAAATATTCATAACTTGTTAAATAATTAACCAAAAATTGTGAATAAAATATCAAGATGATCAACATGTCAAATGCTATTAAATCATGCCAATATCTTATCATGATTACAAATTTTCATATGATGTTATTCATAAATTGTTTAAAAGAATTAAATTCAATTAATTATGTAATTCGCTATTTATTCTTCGGTACTCAGAAAATTACAAATAAGGTACCAAAATGATCGGAAGGACAAACCCTACCCATTCATATCATGTTCATGCATATTTGAGCCACTTCTCTAATAATGTAACAATTTAACAAATGTATGAACAATGTGGTCATTAAGTTAAATATGGGGTTGCTTCCAAATAATTGCACTAATTATTTGGCTCTCCATTTAATTTTGCTATTTAAATTATATAATGATATATTTGCGTAAACTTGTCATGTCATCATGTGATTGTGCATTGCACCTTGTATTCGTGTGATTTATTTTTTCTTCTATTCTTGCTTGGGTTTCGATAGATTCCGGAGTTGAGGTCACCCCTACCTACTACACGCCCCGGCAGCAAGGCAAGAGATAACCTAACCTTCTTGGCATCTAGCCTCCTACTGTTTTATAAACTTATTTTATGTACCATAACATTGCATGCAATTCCAATGTCACTTTTGATCAAGTACTAGAGTATCCTATGAATGCATGTTTTTCCCCGAACCATCACATGCTTCCCCTCCTATGAACCCTATGTTTGATGTGTTGGCCGGAGACAAAGATATAATTGTGGTATATATAGATGCTTAGTGATGCTTATTTCATGCCTAGTTAAATAATATAGTTGTTCGTTGATTAAAATTCCATAATCATGATGCTAATAGAATGTTCGGACATGACTGTTTCTTGTGGTGGATAATTAATTTGCTAAAAGGATTGGATGGGTTGCCATCGGGGATGGTGTTTTGCCTCATTCTTGCCGCCTAGGATGAGAGTGCTTTTAGCTAGAACCAAGAACCGAGCGTGCTGCCATTGGTGGGGGTATGGGCTCCTTACTAACCGAATAACTTGTGCGGGCGTATCCAAGGGTCCTCTAGTTTGCTATTTCCATTTGCGCGTGTGTGAGCGGAAAAAGAAATGATGAGGATGGTGGTGTTTAGGACATGGCGATGGGGGCAGGGGCTGAAATAGGCTGGGTAAACTTGTCCTGTCGCCACAGATGACTCTTGGATAGTCTCATGCGAGGTAAAGGTTTAACCGCGCCCACTCGCCGGCCTTCCTCGGAAGAGGGCCAATCAGGTGAGCCGTACGGTACCAATGGGTAAATTAGTACACCCCTCCAGGGTAAATCTTTTCGAAAAGCCGTGTCCACAGTTATGGACAAACTCTTGGAAAAGGCGGATTAGCTCATAGAGAAACTTAACCTTAATTTATTAATTTTATTGCTAAAGGTTGGAACTCAACGTGTGTTAAAAAGGTTCATTTCCTCGAGGGTGATCCGAGGGAGTGCCTTTGGTGGAGATGAGAGATGTTTTGGCTACAATTTGGTTCGACGAGAACCAAAGATGAAAGTTACTCTCTTACCCCTTTTTGGAAAACATTTTGAGTAGACGATGCCACGGGTCTTTATGTCTTTTAAAAAGGAAAACTTAGCTTTATGCAAAAATAAATACATATACAGCTTTAGTGCCTCCGTCAGCATTGGGCCTATATCGCCCTACTAAACTTGCGAGTACGTCGTACTCAGTCTCTCTTTGCTGCCTTTATATTTGTATTTCAGAGGAGGACGACACCGAGCACACAGGTGGGTTCTTCGTGGATGTCGACGAATAGTTCGGGGTTCCCAGGTGGCAGCTTGGGACCGTGGAACAAGCTGGCATGGGGTTGTTTATGTGTAGGCCTCTTAGGCCCTATATTTGGATCTTGTTGTACTAGACAACACTACTTCGCTTCCGCCTGATGTACTGCTGGGTCTGTGAATCCTTTTGTGCGTAATATTTGTATCTTTCTCATATATGAGTTGCTATATGAATTTTTGTGTCGTAGAGTCTGCAATGTGCCAGCCATTCCACAAGGCTTGATCTCTGTATTATGCTATGATAGCTATGCCAGTGTTTATGTCATGATCGGAGTGTTGCGTGGGAGCGGTAATACCATGCCCTTCGGTTGTGTAGCATAGCCTGTGGGTTACATAGCCTCTCTGCATAATTCCGGGGTCGGGGCGCTACAAGTTGGTTCATGCTCTGAAGCAATGGAGGCCCTACCTGTTGGGCAACCGTTGTGAGATCTACTCTGATCATCAAAGTCTGAAGTATCTCTTCACCCAGCCGGATCTGAATCTGAGACAGAGAAGATGGTTGGAATTAATCAAAGACTATGATGTGACCCTCAACTATCAGCCCGGCAAGGCAAATGTAGTGGCAGATGCTCTGAGCCGCAAAGCCTATTGCAACACCTTGATGGTTGAAGAGGCCCAACCTGCCCTCCATGAGGAGTTTGCCCGCTTGAATCTGGAAATTGTTCCTTCAGGGTTTCTAGCAAACTTAGAAATCAAATCCACTCTTGAGGATGAAATTAAAGCCGCCCAGCAAAATGATGGTGAAATCCTCGAGATCAAAGAGAAAATAGCAAATGGAAAAGCCAACTGTTTTTCTGTTGATGACAATGTTGTTGTCTATTTTGGGAACCGTCTTGTGGTGCCCAAGGCGGGAAATACAAAGGGGTTGATACTCCAAGAAGCTCATGAGTCACCCATCTCTATTCATCCGAGTAGTACCAAAATGTACCAAGATCTACGCCGTCAATTCTGGTGGTCTTGCATGAAGCGCGAGATCGCCGAGTATGTTGCTGAATGCGACGTCTGTCGCCGAGTGAAGGCTGAACATCAAAGGCCAGCTGGTACCCTTCGCCCCATAGCCATTCCCGAGTGGAAATGGGATGAAATTGGTATGGATTTCATCACCGGCTTTCCAAGATCACCAAAGGGTAACAACGCCATTTGGGTAGTCATCGACCATCTATCCAAAGTCGCCCATTTCCTTCCGGTTCGCGAGGATATCAACTCCGTTAAATTGGCGGAGCTGTATATGGCCCGGATTGTTCCTTTGCATGGGGTCCCTTTGAGGATCATTTAAGACCGAGGAAGCCTGTTTGTGTCCAAGTTTTGGCAAAGTTTCCAAAAGGCTCTCGAAACCCGTCTCAACTTCAGCACAGCCTATCATCCTCAAACCGACGGTAAAACTGAAAGGGTGAACCAAGTTCTTGAGGACATGCTTTGGGCATGTGTCATCTCCTTCGGTAAAGGTTGGGAAAAATATCTCCCCCTCGTCGAGTTCTCCTACAACAACAGCTACCAAGCCAGTTTGCAAATGGCTCCATTTGAGGTTCTTTATGGGAGGAAATGTAGGACTCCTCTAAATTGGTCTGAAACAGGAGAGAGGTCGCTCTTCGGCCTTGATGTGATCAATGAAGCCGAGGCGAAGGTCCGTATCATCCGGGAAAATCGCAAAATTGCTCAGTCAAGGCAAAAGAGCTATTATGACAAACATCATCAAGAGGTTCACTATGAAATTGGTGATAAAGCCTATCTTCAAGTCTCTCCTCTCCGAGGCGTTCGTCGCTTCGGAATCAAGGGCAAATTGGCACCTCGCTATGTTGGCCCTTTCACTGTCCTAGCCAGGTGAGGGGATCTCTCCTATCAACTCAAGTTACCTTCCAACTTCCCGGATGTCCACGATGTGTTCCATATCTCCCAACTCCAGCGTTGCTTCAAAGATCCAATCCGTGGGATTGATCATGAGGTGTTGGATATCTGATGCATCTAAAATGCATACAGGAACTTTGCACTATAATAGTTATATTCCATTCATATTTGCATCATATAAGGGGTATATTACTGTTATTTAATGATTTTTGGTAATTTATAATGATTTCCCCTTTATATGGAATTAATCCTGCACAGGCAGAAAACCCCTATTTCTTTCTTTATTTGTTTCAGGACCTTAACGACGTCATAATGAGCTATAAATTTAGGGGAGTCATTATTTTGGAAGGAGAAGATTTAGGAGTGAAAGAAGTCAACAAACGGAGGCCGGAGGACCAAAAGGGGGGGTCCCACGCAGCTACAGTACCAGGCCGCGTGGGCCCATCCAATTTGGCCCTCGTGGCCCCGTTTGCATCGATCCTTCGCCCAAAAGCATCCTCGTGACCTAAAAACGCCTATATAAAAGGTCCCCCGACGTTTTCCAGAGGGAGGCGGTGGAGAAACGCAAAACCAGAAACAGAGAGGCAGAGGGCTGCCGCCGGAGAAGATCGGAGGGGGGAAACGCCGCCGAAATCCACCTCCGGAGGGCTCCACCCCCCTCCGGCGTGATCATCATCAACATCTACAGCAAGATCGTCTCCACTCCGGGCTGCACCTCTTCATCAACCTCTCCGTCAAGCTCTTCATCTCCATGATGAAGGGGGAGTAGTCTCCCTCGGGGCTAAAGGCTCATGCCGGTAGCTATGTGGTTTATCTCTCTCTCCCATGGTGTGATCTTTATGTGATCATGAGCTTTGTAATCTAGTTGAATCCATAGATGGTACTCTTCTTTATCTTATGAATTATGCTACTCAAGTGGTTTTATTGATGTGATTGCCGGAGTCACCTTTGTCCCATGGTGTGAAGTTGACAGTGCGTGCACCGTGTGTGGCTCTTAGGCTAAAGATTACATGAATACTTATCATGAGTTATTATTTGTGTTGGGTGTCTCTATGATATTGTGGTGTTTGTTAGTACTATCTTTGGATGCGAATAGTGACCGCATGAAGTGTCCATAAATGTGGAATACGAACTTTAAGGTGTGCTTTTTGTAGCCCTACATAATGGATTGGTGTTCTTTATCCAACCAGAAATTAATTCAGAGTAGCATAATAAGGAGGAATTATCTATGTATTCAATTATATTATTATTGTTGAGAGTGTCCACTAGTGAAAGCATGAGCCCTAGGCCTTATTTCCAAAGCANCATTTTCGGTCCAAATTTGAGCTGAGTTTAGAGTAACTCTAGTGGACACCGTAACGCGGAGATAAGATTTTTAACAACCTGAACTATTCAGTTTGGGACATATCTCCCCCTGAACCTCTGGTTGGTACAAATAAACCCCTAATCTTGCTGAACGGTACATTGAACCCCCTAAACCGGTTTTATAAGTCGCCTTAGCTGACGTGGTACTGGTTTAGGGGCTAAACTTTGCCAACCAAGATGACTGTTGGATACGTGATGTTGCACACATGGCAGGGTCGTCAAGGTGTGGACACTAGAGAAATCTCGTCGGCGCCCCTCGGCGGCCCCGCCGATGGCTGCGCAATGTGCGAGATGTGAGGACAGCAAGTTGCTGCGTTGAATGCAGCATGCGGCCGATACCCGTTGCCGTCCAGTGAGAGAAGCGGAAGTCAATGACGATGGTCCCGCCGTGGCCGCCGCACCCAACGTTGCCGGCGGTGGACAGATGGCGCACCAGATAGGCAGGGACATGCTGGTGATAGCGTAGCACAAGCACCTGTGTGGCGCACTGATGCATCTAAAATGCATACATGAACTTTACACTATAATAGTTATATTCCATTCATATTTGTATCATATAAGGGGTATATTACTGTTATTTAATGATTTTTGATAATTTATAATGATTTCCCTTTTATATGGAATTAATCCTGCGCAGGCAGAAAACCCCTATTTTTTCGTTATTTGTTTCAGGACCTTAACGACGTCATAATGAGCTATAAATTTAGGGGGGTCATTATTTTGGAAGGAGAAGATTTAGGAGCGAAAGAAGTCAATGAACGGAGGCCGGAGGACCAAAAGGGGGGGTCCCACGCGGCTACAGTACCAGGCCGCGTGGGCCCATCCAATTTTGCCCTCGTGGCCCCGTTTGAATCGATCCTTCGCGTAGAAGCATCCTCGTGATCTAAAAACGCCTATATAAAAGGTCCCCCGACGTTTTCCAGAGGGAGGCGGCGGAGAAACGTAAAACCAGAAACAGAGAGGCAGAGGGCTGCCGCCGTAGAAGATCGGAGGGGGGAAACGCCGCCGGAATCCACCTCCGGAGGGCTCCACCCCCCTCCGGCGTGTTCATCATCAACTTCTACATCAAGATCATCTCATCTCCACCATCTCCATGATGAGGAGGGAGCAGTCCCTCATCGGGGCTGAGGGCTCATGCCGGTAGCTATGTGGTTTATCTCTATCTCCCATGGTGTGATCTTTATGTAATCATGAGCTTTGTAATCTAGTTGAATCCATAGATGTTACTCTTCATCATCTATGAATTATGCTACTTAAGTGGTTTTATTGATGTGATTGCCGGAGTCACCCTTGTCCCATGGTGTGAAGTTGACAGTGTGTGCACCGTGTGTGTCTCTTAGGCTAAAGATTAGATGAATACTTATCATGAGTTATTATTTGTGTTGGGTGTCTCTATGATATTATGGTGTTTGTTAGTACTATCTTTGGATGCGAATAGTGACCGCATGAAGTGTCCATAGATGTGGAATACGAACTTTAAGGTGTGCCTTTTATAGCCCTACATAATGGATTGGTGTTCGTTATCCAACCAGAGGATAGTTCGGGGTAGCATAGTGAAAAGGAAATATCTATGTATTCAATTATATTATTATTGTTGAGAGTGTCCACTAGTGAAAGTATGATCCCTAGGCCTTATTTCCAAAGCACCGTTTACACCTTTGTCTTGTCCTCTTGCATTAAAGAGATTTGGGACACTTTCACACTCTTGTTCCCTTGCCTTGTCCTCTTGCATTAAAGAGGATTGAGACACTTTCACATTCTTGTTTGTTACATTAAACTTCCATCCATTAAATCAACCATCTTGTTATTTAAACTTGTTTAGTGCATAATCAACTAAAACTTGTGACACTTTAGTTATAGGGAATAGATAACTTTTCCTTCTTACTCCCGCGGATCGATACCCTTCTTCCACATTGAGAGGTGCTACAGTGATCCCCTGCTCTTGGGGGTTATCAAGTACTTTTCTGGCGCCGTTGCCGGGGAGCGTAGCGCTTAAGTTTCTATTCTTGTTTGCACTAGATATTTATTTTCAGTTTTGCATATACTCTAGTTTACTTTCAATTTTGCATTTAGTTTAGTTTTACTTTCAGTTTTGCATTTATCAAAAACCCCAAAAAATTAAAAAATGGAAAACTATTATAAAAATGCCATGATAGCTGCTGAATTTAGAGAATCTTTCGAAGGGAAAAGATTAAAAACCATCATGAGGTATCTAAATAAAATTGCTAATGAGCTGCTTAATTTTCATAAGGAAGAAACTTGTTGTTCTGAATACTGTAGACACTTTGAATTCCAATGCCCATCCAATAAAGTTGAACCTGTTATTGCAACTTATCATACATGGATTTATGCTCACTTAGGGATGGCAGAAGTAGAGCAATTTGTTATTTTTGTGGCAGCCTATGAATTAAACACCTTCATTGATGAACATGAAACCTGCCCTATAGCTTCTCAATCTAAAAATATGATTGCCTTTATCCTTAATATCTGCATAGATGAATTTGATGAAAATATCTATATTATTGACACAAGGAAGAGATTTGTCCAAGGAAGATCTAATGTTTTGCAGGAAGAAGATGATGAAAACATAAGCTTGGAAGAGAAAGTATGTGAAGAAGAGAATAAAAGCCTAAGCTTGGGGATGTCCATGCAGCCCCAAGAAGAAGACAATGAAGAGCAAAAGGATGAAGAAATTAATGAACAACTAGAGAATGAAGAGAAGGAACTTGCACCTTCACCACATATGGATGAGGGTAACACTCAAGATTTAGCTAATGATAAACTTTGCTTTTATGATCCTGATGATGAGGAAGAATATGAACCTATGCCTAATGAGAACATTATTGATAATGATTTAAAAAATGATGAAGGATATGATTTAGACATGCTATATGATAATGCTTTAGATGATGGTCCTATGCTTATTGATAATCCTCCATGTTTAGTTGTTACTACTTTATGTGAGGATAAAAATGATATACTTGCTGCTTGTGATGATACTCTCACTCATGAGAGTCCAACTTTATTTCTGAACTCCCCTATTCACACCTTGGAGGAGAAATTTGCTTATGTTGAGAAATACTTATGTGGTTTGCAATTATCTTTAGTTCCAAATATTTGTTGCAATCATGATATTAAACCTTATATTGATCTTAATAATTATTTTGAAAGAGGGAAACATGTCTCTAAATATCTCAATAATACTATGTTTCCTCTCTTTATGTTGAAGGTTTTAATGTCGCACTTGCTTTACCTTCCTATGCTAATTACTATATGCTTCATTGATTTATTTTCTTACAAGATCCCAATGCATAGGAAGTGGGTGAGACTTAAATATGTTTCATATTTTTCCTTAATGCTCACCTTTGCATTTCAATTCTTATTCCTATGTGAGCATCATTAAATAACCTCTTTTGAGAGGTAGGATCAAACAATAGTGATTTGCTGTCCAGAAAACAGATTCCTGAGCTTCACTGAGAAAAAAATGTTAAAAATCACAGAAAAGGAATTTTGACTTGAAATTTTACGAAAGAAATTTTCAGCTATTAATACACATTTCATTAGTTCAAAGTTTTCTGATTTGAGCAACGTAAGTACCTCTGAAAATTCACTCTTTATGGGCTGTCCAGTTTTTGACAGATTCTGTCTTTATTTTGCATTACTCTCATTACTTGTGTTTTGTGTGGTTCTATTGATCAAAGAGCAATGCACAACCATAGTAATATTAGCTAATGTTTAGAATCAACTCATGATATGTCTTTGCTATACCTATGGAGATTTAATTTATGGAGACACTAACCCCTCTAATCAAGTTTTATGATGAGTTATGTGTGAAGAGAACGTTCAAGTGGAATAGTTGAGGGTGATAAACAAAGATCAAGAGGGACAAACACTCTAGCTTGGGGATGTTATCCCTAGGATCACCCTACATATATCATGTAAGTACAAGAATTTAAGCTTGGGGATGCCAAGCCACCTCACTCCAACCATTTTGATACCAAGTAAGTAAGCCTAGCTATATGGCTAAAAAAAAGCGCTTTACGGGAGGCAACCCGGTTGTTTTTATTTTTAATTTTCTTTGTGTCCTATTGCTGTAACAAGAGACTTAGTTTTTAGTTTAGTTTCTGAAATAATTAATAAAGTGCCATGTTTTACCCATTTTAGTATGAAAAAGTTGTTATTTTGCATACAGAGATTTCATTCCAGCACAAGTCTGTGCATGGTTTTATTTTTAGTTCTTATTATGTAACTCCGATTGAGCTGATATTTTTACTGTAACTGAAACTTTTCATCCTCTGTATGCCTGATTGTTTTCAGAATTTTTAGACGAGTTTAAGTAGGAAAGAAAAATATGTTTTGCTGCTGCTGTTTCTCTGGACAGATTCTGTCCCATATTGTTTTATGCATAGTTTGAACTTTTGAGTTGAATCTTTTTGATTCAATTGAGTTTTATTAATAGGCATACAACATTATACACTTTCTTGACATTCATATGAATTTTTGTCTTAGTATTATAAGCAGCAACTAATGCATTTGTCTATCACTACTAATGTCACCCCACAGAAAAAGAAATGGGAGAAACAGTGTTTTGAAGTTTTTTCACAAGGATTAGAGGAGATGCACCAAGAGCTATCCAAGAATGGTGAAAGCCATAAGCTTGGGGATGTGAAGACAACCCCACTGGACCAACACACTCTCGGTTTGCACACGTCTAACTTCTGTTTTTCTATCAATGCACTTTATCGCATAAACTTGGAGCGTCTTTTGTTTGTTAGTTTAGTTTTTATTTTGAGACCACCACTATCATTTATATATGAGAGAGATAATGGAAGTTTAGGTTGAATTAAGTTGCATGCTTTTATATGATTGGGAAAAAGGGATATCTAAGTTGAGTTTTAATGACACATATAGTTGCATGATTCATGAGCTTCTTTATGAGTAATAATTTGCAAATGCTTTATCATGAGCTATCTTTTATTCATGTTTTGATGCTGTATGTTATTTCACCTTGTTTGACATGAATTAGTTAGTTCTATGGACACTCATGCATGCATCTAGATGGTCATCTTTCTCCCTTTTGCTAGCCTAAAAATTCCAACAAGTAAAAACTTGTTTCCAACACATTCAACCAAAGTTTTTCCAGTGAGTCCACCATATCTACCTATTAGCTTTATGCTATTCCAAGTATGTTTATCATGTTATTTGTGTTATCTATGCCTCTAAATGAAAATGATGATGTTATTTATTGTAATGGGAAAAGTTGGTTAAAAAGCTCTCGCGAACTTGATGCACACTTTACTTTTATTGCATTCAATAAAGATGAACCATTGTGATTAATATTATGATGATAGTGGCTTGATAAATGTTTAAGGTTGGGAGTTAGCCCATATGTGCTGTCACATGCAAAGCTTTCAACTTGTTCCATTATCTATTTAGTTGATATCATGTACTTTTGTCTATGGATGCCTATCATGATGAAATAATGTGGAAATAGAGTTAAATTTAAATGAGTTTGTATAAATGGTTAGAGAGAATCCTGGGCCGCTAATCTAAGCCATGCATCATTCATGGTGGAAATTTACTTACATGCTATTTTGAACTCTCTGTGATACACCCTACAATAAAAAGCTATATCAAGTGGTAAATAAAGAGGGGTGTTGAGATTGTTCATTATGTTTGTTTGTCTTGTTGTTTTGATATGGGCTTGATCCATATCATGGGACAAGAGGTAACCCAGTTGAGACTCTTGATGATACCGTTATTACTTACAATGATAGATAAATTAAACTTGCTCTGTTTCCCAAGTTGAGTAATCATGGTGTAGGTACTTGTATTCAAGGGGCATGAGACATCTAACCTTTACTTTATGAAGGCCACTACTCATATTTGCTTTCACATTCAACTTTAATCATTCAAGATGCTATGATAGGGGAATGAGAGCTTGACACCAAGTATTACCATTGCATTTAATAACTTAAGTAGAATAGTTTGGAGGATAGATGAAACTTATGCATGCTTTAGCTCTACTTATTTATACATCTTTTCCAAAGTATCCACCTTTTATATTCAGATTTTCTACACTCTATGGACCACAAGTATGTAAAAGTAAGAATGTCCATAGTACTATCTTTTATGTTGCACTTTGTGAACTATCATTGATCATCTTTTCATTGAATACTTGATATCACTTTATAAACTGTTTGCATATTGCTACTTCTTTGAAATAATGAATCATTTGACTTTATGTAGCAGTAGCAATCATCTTGTATATCCATGTTGTGATTATATTGCAAAGTTCATGTTAGTTTTATCACTTTCATACTCGAGGACGAGCATGAGTTAAGCTTGGGGATGTTGATGCATCTAAAATGCATACATGAATCCATTCATATTTGCATCATATAAGGGGTATATTACTGTTATTTAATGATTTTTGGTAATTTATAATGATTTCCCCTTTATATGGAATTAATCCTGCGCAGGCAGAAAACCCCTATTTCTTTCGTTATTTGTTTCAGGACCTTAACGACGTCATAATGAGCTATAAATTTAGGGGGGTCATTATTTTGGAAGGAGAAGATTTAGGAGCGAAAGAAGTCAACGAACGGAGACCGGAGGACCAAAAGGGGGGTCCCACGCGGCTACAGTACCAGGCCGCGTGGGCCCATCCAATCTAGTTGAATTCATAGATGTTACTCTTCATCATCTTATGAATTATGCTACTCAACTGGTTTTATTGATGTGATTGCCGGAGTCACCCTTGTCCCATGGTGTGAAGTTGACAGTGTGTGCACCGTGTGTGTCTTTTAGGCTAAAGATTACATGAATACTTATCATGAGTTATTATTTGTGTTGGGTGTCTCTATGATATTCTGGTGTTTGTTAGTACTATCTTTGGATGCGAATAGTGACCGCATGAAATGTCCATAGATGTGGAATATGAACTTTAAGGTGTGCTTTTTATAGCCCTACATAATGGATTGGTGTTCGTTATCCAACCAGAGGATAGTTCGGGGGTAGCATAGTGAAGAGGAAATATCTATGTATTCAATTATATTATTATTGTTGAGAGTGTCCACTAGTGAAAGTATGATCCCTAGGCCTTATTTTCAAAACACCGTTTACACCTTTGTCTTGTCCTCTTGCACTAAAAAGGATTGGGACACTTTCACACTCTTGTTCCCTTGTCTTGTCCTCTTGCATTAAAGAGGATTGGGACACTTTCACATTCTTGTTTTGTTACATTAAACTTCCATCCATTAAATCAACCATCTTGTTCTTTAAACTTGTTTAGTGCATAATCAACTAAAACTTGTGACACTTTAGTTGTAGGGAATAGATAACTTTTCCTTCTTGCTCATGCGGATCGATACCCTTCTTCCACATTGAGAGGTGCTACAGTGATCCCCTGCTCTTGGGGGTTATCACGCACTGGCGCCGAGAGTTCCTACGCATCATCCCTGCATGCCTAGGAGTCGTATCAGTGTGTTAGGCCACACGACCGTCGTAGCTTCCGCCGCCGCCATCCGCGTCTAGCCAAGCCAACTGCCACGCGATTACGCGGACATGCTCCATGCATTGGCTATAGTCTATAGACACATGCTTCACTCGATCGATGTACATGTACATGTGTTCGCACCCATTTTGGGCACCTGGCCGGCTTGACCCTGGATATTCTTGACCAAGCCGAGATGTACACGGAATGGCGCCAAGACATGAAGAAGATGCTATCGATAAGCCACCATGCTTCAGGCCACCATGTCTCAGGACCCGGCATTTGACCATTGCCCATGAGCCGGCATCGTCCAGAAGCCGGCATTACCCAAAAAGCCGACATTCCCCCAATAGCCAGCCATTGTCCAAGGCGCCGGCATCGCCTAGGAGCCGACATTATCTAAGGAGCTGGTTCTGTCTGAGAAGACATCATTTCATGTCCCAGCGGCAGGTCACGAGCCGGCTTATCCTTGAGCTAGCATTGCTGCGTCCAGAAGCCGACATATTGCTGCATCCAAGTCGGAAAGGAAGGCATCACTATCGTCCTAGGAGTACCTGAAATGTTGATGCCAAGACATCGAGCTTTACCAGCTGTATCAAGCCGGCATCCTATCATCAAGCCAGCATACCGCCAAGTCGGCATGTCACCGGCACCATATCCCAGAGAGAGAAGGCATCCGTCACTATACGGGCCCGGGTCGTGATACAATCAGGTTTGCTAGCCGGTTGAGTAATGGCCCAAGAAGGACCCAGAAAGGACTGGCAACTCGGCAGAGACGACACCCAGGGAAGGCGACAGGCCGGGAAGGACCTTAACTCGCACTATGGCGCCATGAATATGACCCCAGATGGAGGAGAGCTTAACACAGAAGTTGTGCGTGTCGTCGAGACCTACAACTATGCTTTTGGAGTCATCGCGATCTGGGTTAAGGTGCAACCTGTAGAGCCATGACGGAGAACGGCCGGCTTAACCTGTCACCTGCCAGATTTCGACCAGCAGATCAAGATGGACCCGGATAGTAGTCAAGACCACTTCAGATGAAAAAATGATAATCGCGAGAGTCGTTCGCCTCAACGAGACGTACAAGTTTGGTCTTTGGGCCATATCCATCCGAGTTAATATGTGACTTTGGCGGCAACGACAAGAAGCAGGACAGAAGGAGCTGTGAATCTGTACAAGAGTTCGACTTGGACTAGGACTAGTGTTTAGGACGTGATTTCGTGTACTTTTCTTATAAGGAAAGCCTAGATGAGTCATTTGCTTATACGTGAAGACCGTCCGCCTCATATATATGTGAGAGGTAATGGCCGATTGAAAACGAACAACACGAATCGACATATCAATCAATCTATCTTTTCGTGTACCTTTACCCTTGTACATATGCTTCTCATTTCTCCGTACTTAGCTAGCTATGCCGGCGATCTGCGAAGCCACGAGGTTTAGGGGCGGTCAGGCCGACCTAGAGCAACCAATCGTAGCTGCGAGCCCTGACGGGGTCCCTCCCGAGCGAGCGGGGCGTCTGGTCTAAAAAGCGTCCGCCGGATGTTCTGCGTATCGCGCTTCCGGACGGATCTCCTTCGACGTGAGCTACGGTGCATCATCCTCGGCGTCAAGGTACCCGGATCTTAGGTGTGGTTGATCAAACACCTTGACGACTCCCGATTTGAGAGTGTGGGGCCCCGTTTAAAGCGCAACAACATGACTCCATTGCACGTACTGAAATAATGCGCAGAAGCTAGCTACGTACTGAAAGTCTGAAACCGTGAAGCTACTTCTCCCCTGACTGCACCTAGACCACAATCGACACTAAAAAAAAGTAGGCTTGGCTCTATAGATATGATGTTTTTCTTTTGTCGTCTCTGTAGGTGTTATGTTGGAAACATGTGATGGATGTCTTAGTTGTTTTTGTTCTTTGATTTTTCTCCTTTTTTTGTCGTTCGGTTCTTGGTCGATGTAAACAGCAGAACTTTTGGTTTCTATTAGGGAGTAATAGAAATCGGAGAGGTCCCACTCCAAAAAAAAATCGGAGAGGTCAACCCTCTTTTTTCAAAAAAAAAAAAACTGAACAAAAAAACAATATATGTGCAGGAATTTAGATGCACATCTGACGGTCAGTCAAGTCGACTGATGTTTAGCATAAGCGAAAGAAAAACGTATGCGAATGGGGGGAGACGAGTGAAGGAGAAATCCAAGACGTTCGGTAAGGATTTTTTTTTTGCTTTTTCGATTCACCGTCCGGCAACGATTGCTACGAACAAATTAAACACGTCACCTAGAAACAGAGCGGACGCAGACTCCATCGGTATATTTGTTTTACAAACGGTTTTGCTATTTCTCACTCGAGTGAGTATTAAGTTAGAGCTCACTCAACTCTAATCTCGTTAGATTTGTATCGTGATTCGTGCAGTATGTTATTTATATATCTATTTTTTTTTCCAGTTGCACATGGGATGCACATAGTTGCAACTAAGATTTCTCAGTTGCACATGGATTGTACATGAGTTGCATATGCAACTGGATAACATCATTTGAGTGAGAATTAACTTAATTCTCACTCGATTGAGCTCTAGTTGCTCCCTTGAAACGCCTACCCACAAAATCGAAATCTCTATTAGGGTTACAAACAAATCGATCCTCGAGCGGCGTCCACCATGGTCGGTGAGCTGCTCGAGCGGTGTACCTCCAAAGCTACCACGGGCTGTTCCGACGGGCCTTCTCACGCGGCCGATGGAGTGACGGCGGCTCCTGGTGACGACAACAACGAGCTCGCTGAAGAGCAGGATCTGGTGCGTGTCCTGCCACACAACGTGATAGCCGAAGTCTTCCGCCGTCTCGCGCCGCGCTGGATCGCCGCGTCCCGCTGCGTTTGCAGGGACTGGTGCGCCGGCATCGATGCCCGCCGACTCCTGCGCGCGGACCTGCTCCCGCTCTCGCCCCACGGCATATTTGTCCACTTCAACTGCCACAAGTTCCCAGAACTCTTGGCCCGTCCCTTCTTCTCCACAGGCGTCAGTGCAGTCACCGGCGGGCTCGAATTCCTTCCCAACACCGACACCTCCATCAAGGCAACTGACCCACGCACCAGGAACTACGACATTGAGGATCACTGCAATGGCCTCCTCTTGCTCAACAAATACGTGGTTAACCCTGCTACCCGGCGCTGGGATCCTTTGCCCTTATGTCCGCCGTCTACTGATCATCCTATCGTCGATCGGTCATACGGATGACTTCATCGAAACGACTTTCAATAATTACCTAGCCTTTGATCCTACCGTGTCACCACACTACGAGGTGTTCATGGTCCCCGACATCTGCTACATTCTCGATGGAGACACTATTGATCCCATGGTGGAGGAATCTAGAATATTGTCATCGTCTTCGACATGCGCCTTGCGTGTTTTCTCTTCAAGGTACGGTCGTTGGGAGTGGAGGTCCTTTGTTCGACAAGGAAGCGCTGCAAGCTCGAGATCACCTTTCGTATGCGACGATGTGCTGCTGTCTACTGGCGAGGAGCACTTTATGTGCAACGTAATGCTAATTTTGTTGTAAGGTGCACACCCACTTTACTTTGTTATTGGATTTTGTAAATTTTCTTCCCTTGATGTAAGCATTACTTTCAATGTTTTTTGTTAACTTTTCTGATCAATGTGCTTTGATTTTGCAGAATATCTCTGTCAAACAACAAGTACCGTGTAATTTCACCGCCGGTGGGTATGAGACAGAGCAAGTATCCAACTCGTTATCTAGAAAAATCGGGAAAAGGGGTATACTTTGCGGCACTTGATAATAACTATCAGCTTCAGGTTTGGATGCTTAGTGATTCATCTGGTCAAACAGAGTGGATTCTGACACTTGACACAGACATTGCACCCATGCTGCCACGACACTGCGACCGAAATCTTCATATATCCTGGATGCTGGAAGATTTTAACTATCAGAAATCCAAGATTGAAGGGTTCGACTTAGGAGAGAACAAGAAAGCAACTGTTAAAGGGAAGCTTCAGTCTAGTTTTCACAACGAATATGCTATTGACAATAATGGAGACACAGTCAAACTGTGGTACGTGCCCAACGAGTCTTTCTCTTATATTCCTGAAGTTAGAATACTGGGATTTCATCCATATAAAGAGGTTATCTTTCTGAGTCAAGCGGTGGACGGTGGATCTGTGGAGAAGGGACTGGCCTATCATTTGAGTACCTCAACGGTCGAAGACTTAGGAAATATATGCCCAACAAACTATTTTGATTTCAAGTATTACCTTGAACAAAGCATCAAATATTCTTTTATCTACACACCATGCGGGCTTGGAGAGTTCCCTAGAAACACTTAATTCAAAATTTCATCTGAAACGTTAAAACATGTTGGTTGTAACATATATGAGCAGCCTAATACACTGCTGGCACATGAGGTTTTAGTCATCTTCAATCAATATATGGATCCACAAGGATTAGTTCATACAGAAAACAATTTGTATTATTTTTATTTTTTATTTTCTGCTGTGGGTGATATTATCTCTCTAACCATTACATTTTTTATTTTGTATCATGGTTGAGCCCTAGTTTATACATCTCTCTTTTTCAAGGACGAATATAATTACCTGCATTATCAACGGTGCCGGTTCCCCTCCCCAACTAGGGTTTCTTCCATGTAGAGCGTCTCGGTCCCTTCATCTCTTTCGTTTGGTGGCCATGCCGACGTCCAGAGGAGTGCAGACCCATCCTCTTCATTGTTTTTCTCTTCTAGGTCATGGTTTCCTTCGGTTTTTGTCTCCGTAGAGGCATCGCCTAGGTGACGGCAGCGTTGGCACGTTTGAATAAAGTCTCTTCGGCATGTCCCTACCTTGACGGTGTTCGATTCAACATCAATGAAGGGACTATGAGGATTAGTGTCGTTATATTGGTTGGTTCACTTTGGATCTTATCAGTTGGTGCGTCTTTCAAGGGAAACAGTTTGTTGGTTATTGACGCGGCGATTTCGATCTCTTATTTATGTGTTTTTGCAGCAAGGCCCGATTTTTACATCCTCGGAATTAGTGGTGAAGTACGGCAAACCTGTGCTACGTGGAGTGTTGTCCCAAATGATATCCATTGGATGACTATAAGATCTTGTTGTTCGTGGCGAGTGGCTATTCCGGTTTTCAAAGTCTTATAGCGTGAGCACGTTTGCATGTCTCCCTATCCCTTATTGTCGGTTCATAGTATTTTTTAATCTCCGGTGGATGACGAACAAGATGACCAATACGATGGTCGATGTAATTATATTTTTACTGGTTGTTTTCTGTTTTGTTGTCTATCGCTTGTACGATTTACTTTTTTCGCTTCATAAATATATCAGATATGAAATGTCGGTTGGGCGTCTTTAAAAAAAGTTATTAGATAGGTTGGGACCGCAAATATTCCCAATATAGAGCATGAAATGCATTCTGTATGTGCGAGAAGCATGCTCCGCTGTATCTCTATGGTTGGAGAACACCAAAAATTCATCGTTAAGTTGCATTGCGCGCTCAAGTTCTCTTGTGCTTATTTCTTGTTCGGTCACTGTTGTAGCTAGCTGCCCTATATCGGGAATACTAATGTATGGATGAATACCAAAACATGATTTTCGCTAAATTTGTTGGATTCCTGACAAATTGTGTTAGTGATGAAATGGACAGAGGTGGGCAAGTGTGCAGAATGGTGAGATCTGGCGGCTTCGGTAATAAAGAAAGCGGCTTTGGTAACAAAGAAAGCGACTTGACGGTGAAAATGCATTTGAAAGCAAACTTTGGTGAGAAATAGCAATGTTAATTGCTTCGAAATATGAGTTTTTTTAATATAACTAAATCTAATAAACAGTATATAAAATATAACTAATAAAATATAAATTAAACTAGTCACACAGTCTAACTGAGAGTACAATACATAAATAGCAATTGCTACGTGGATTGCAGAAAGTATTGTCTTAAACATAATCTTGAAAACAGAGGATCTCGTGTGGAGTGCTAAAAGAAGATTCGTTTACGGCTTGGGTAGCCATGTCGTAGAAGCGGCTGCCGACGAGAAATATGTGTACAAGAGGAATCACTATTTTAGACAACGTGGAACAAATGTTTAGCACATGAGTCACAAATCTAGATAATAGTTAAACCAATTTTGAACTAAATGGAATAAAAATCGAACAAATCATAACTAAAGTCAGAATGAAATTTTGTAGTAAACATACAAAATATCAATGTTTGTGGAATACATCCAATAAGCGAAAGAAAAAAATGAGTTGTGAAGACTAGATGAAATTGACTATGAAATTTTTCGAAGTCATAGAATAGGAAAATGAGCTTAAAATTGAACCATAAGAAAGTAATTAAGGAAGAAAGAAAAGGGAAAAGCGGAAAATACAAGTTACGTCAGAAAAAATATTATGCGGAAAGGAACTCTACAATTTCGTGTTGCTAGACCTCACATCAGTGGCGGATCTAGGTTCGTAATGTTGGGGGTGCCACAGTGTCGTGGGGTTACCTTTCGGGTCTCCCACGGTGGTGGTACCTGGGTCACGCCAATGAAGGCCCAGCGAAGCCCAAGAAGGACACCGTGTGGCACAAGTAGTCGACTTAGGTCGGTGATGCTTTCCTTATCTTGTACGTGCAATCCGCACCGTCCACCCGAGACCCGGCCTGTAGTATAAAGGCCGGGAGGGTGCGCCGTCTAGGGCATCGAATCATTGAACATCGCATTGTAGCCACCAATCGATAATTCCAGACAAGCAGGAGTAGGTCTTTACCTCAACTCGAGGGGCCGAACCTGGGTAAAATCGCCCCCTGTTAGCCGTCGTGTTCACCAGCCTGATCTCTCTCTTTCTCCTTCAATCAACCCGGGGTACTCGACCTAGGGATTTGCCGAGCCACAAGCTCGTCAATTGGCGCCGTCTGTGGGAAAGAACAGATCGCTGGAGTCGTGATCATGCCGGCCTCACCCGCAACCAACAACACCATCAGCGCGAGGGAGTCGATCTACACCGGCTTCCTCGAGTACGTCGAGCACTCGCCGGCGGATCTTTCGGCTTACGCCGGATTCCAACAGAGCACGTGGATTACCTTTGGTAGTCTGCGTTATCTGGTGGACAGTCGCGGAACCCTCCGCCCTACACAGGCCGCCCTGCGCTCAATGGAGGCGCCTGCATCCATGGCGGCTGCACTGATAGCAACCTCACCCGCCGTGAAGATTACGGAGATCGCATCTACATCGCCATCTGCGTCTACATCAACTGCGCCGACCATGGCTTCACCGGTCGCGAAGATCGCATCTGCCGCGGTCAAGGCGACTGCGTCTACTTCGACTACATCAACTTCAACTGCGGCGATCGCCTCTGCGGTTGCCAAGAAAAACGCATCTGCTGCGGCCACGGGGCGAGTCAAGTCCACTCCGACCTACCTGTTCGGGCGCCAGCCAAGATCCGCACCAGCTTCGATTGCGCCGATCGCATCTACGCGTCGCGCAGCCGCCAGTAGCAGCGACCGTGGTACCCACCACGTTGCTGTGATCTTCGACAACGAGTACAGCTCAGATGAAGGAAGCACGACAGGGAGCATCAGCCCCACTCGACGGGTCTACCCCGCGCAAGTCTACATGACCGGTCCATCAGCACCCGTGTACCCCATGGAAGTCACCCTGCAAGACAAGGTGACGAAACTTACCATCACCCGGGAGCTGGCGATTAGGGCACAGAAGCACGTGGACGATGGCACGTTCCCTGCCCCGGAAGATCCACAGGAAGATCGACAGGCGGTCCAGTACTTGCTCTGGAAGGAAGCCGAACGAATCAAACAGGATAAAGCCGAGTTGGCCCGGCGCAAGGAGCTAGCCGACGAGTCGAGTGCCAGGAGGGCAGCGCTCACATTCATGTCTGGATCAGAAGAAGTCAATCAAGAAGGAAGGCACAGAACTCGCATGCCGCGGGTGCACGAGGCCGATCGCATCCACCTCACCCGCAACTTGGAGTCATCTTTCTTGGAAGACGAGGACGGAATACCCATCCCCAGAACACCCGCCTCTGCGCTTATGGGAGTCGAGACCTATTTGCGGGTCATGCAGCCGCCGGAAGGAAGCGCCAACGCCCGCGTACACAGGCAGCAGATCCAAGCCTTGAGGCAAGTCGAGGAAGTCTTGGCAAGAGGAGAACCAGTCGAAGGGATGTACGAGGAACGAGGACGTCGTGACCGTGGAGTCGCACCAGCGGCAGATCGGGAACCGATTCGACTGCGACAACTGCAGCCCGGCGAGGATGGCCGCAACGTCGTCACACAGAGAAGGATAGACCGTGCCCGTCGACTGCGAGAAGCAGGACTACTCGACGATGATGAAGACCACGAGCCACGTGGAGCCCCGTGTTTCAGTATAAATATTCGCAACACGAAGATGCCCAAAGGCTTCAAGCTGACGGCGGAGACACAAAAGTACGACGGAAAGCAGCACCCGCAGGATTGGCTGGACGACTACCTCATCGCATGCAGCTGCCAAGGTGGTAATTCGACTACCGCCATGCAGTACATCCAGCTGATGCTCACGGGGTCCGCCCGCGGGTGGCTCAACACGCAGCCGAAGGACGCCTTCAGGACTTGGGAGGAATTCAGGACTGCATTCATAAAAGGTTTCCTGGGAACTTACGCAAGGCCAACCACCCTCATCGAGCTCCAAGCTTGCAAACAGGGCCATGAGGAGCGACTCCGTTCGTACATCCAACGGTGGACCCTGCTCCGCAACACCATGGATGGAGCCACCTCAGAGGACAGAGTCATGGATGCATTCATCTACGGCCTCACCCGCCGCGACCTTCGCGAAGAACTTGGTAGGCTCAGGCCGAAGAATATGATAGACCTCATGCAGATCGCCAACCAATGGGCAGATGGAGAAGACTCCGTCCGCGACTCAATGCCAGATCCCCAACCCAGCAACTGGCGAGAGGGTCGACTGAAAAAGAAACCACGCTTTATCGGCCACGACTCAATAGAGTTAGTAGCGGCGGGATTCGAAACCCCCCGTGAGAATGATAGAGGATATAGCCAAGGCGGTGGCAATGATAGAGGATATAGCCAAGGCGGTGGCAATGATAGAGGATACAACCAAGGTGGTGGCAGCGGCTACCGCGGAGATGGAAGTCGCAAGCGCGAGTGGCGCAGACGCATACTCACGGATGAGGAAGAGCTACAGCAACCCTGCAGGCACCATATGTTCAAGGACCCGGAAACAGGCAAGTGGGGATCCCGACACCTGTTGAAGGACTGCAAGAAGGCGCAACGGCTGGCCAGGGCCTTCACGCGCGTACTTGCTACGGACGGGCAGCAGGTTCATCAAGCATCACCCGCGGGACAACCAGTCGCGGGACAGCTGGCAATCAACGCACCACCAGCTCCTCCACTCGCCAACCCAGCGCAAGCAGCACTGGCTTACTACCCGCCGCAACAACCGCAGCAGCCGCAACAGCAGCAGCAGCAACCGCAGCAACAGGACCCTGCCAACGTGTTCCCAGCACCACGCGGGCAGATGAACATGATACAGAAGGGGCGTCCTTCCAACAGGACCCAGAAGCTCATTACTCGCCAAGTCTTTCAGGCAATCACCAATCCACCCGCAGTACCCGAGTACCTGAGAGGATCAGAGATAGACATCACCTTCTCCAGGGCTGATCACCCGCCGGCAATACCACGGCCCGGGCACGCCGCTCTGGTAGTCGAAGCTCAGATCGGGGAGTACACCTTGAAAAAGGTGTTCATGGATGGAGGCAGCGGAATCAACATTCTTTTCGCTGACACCCTCAGGCGCATGAACAGGTCAACTTCCAACCTGACGCCGTCATCTAATACCTTTCACGGTATAGTACCAGGGCAAGCAGTTACGCCCATGGGAGTAATCACACTCGACGTGATCTTCGGCACACCCGACAACTTCCGGAGGGAGGCAATCGACTTCGAGGTGGTCGACTGGAAATCACAGTACCACGCCATCCTCGGGCGTCCAACTTTTGCAAGGTTCATGGCGATACCCCACTACGCCTACCTCATGCTCAAGATGCCTGGACCCAAGGGTGTCATCACGGTGAGAGGCGACTTCGACCGGTCCGACAGCTGCGACCGCGAGTTCAGCAGGATCTCTGAGTTCTTTGGGATGGACGATCACCTGGAGATGTTGGCAGTCGACAACGACAAGACCCTCTTCCCCCCAAAGAAGAAATCATCCAAGGACTCGGCGTTCAACACCAGCGACGATACCAGGGCCCACCAGGTACACCCGACAGATGCTGACAAGGTGGTTCGGGTGTCATCAAGCTTGACCAGCGCATAGGAAAGCGCGCTCGTCGAGTTCCTGCGCGAAAACTGGAAGATATTCGCCTGGCAACCTTCTGATATGCCAGGCATACCAAGAGAACTCGCCGAGCACCGATTACACGTTCACAAGGACGCCAGACCTGTCAAGCAAACCATGAGGCGCTTTTCGGGTCCAAAGAGAGACGCGATCAGTTTGGAGATCGACCGGCTGCTCCATGCCGGTTTTATTAAAGAAATCAAGAAGTCAGAGTGGGTAGCAAACCCAGTACTGGTGGAAAAGAAGAAGACGAAGAAACTCCGCATGTGCGTCGACTTCACCGCCATCAACAAATGTTGCCCCAAGGATCACTTTCCGCTCCCGCGGATTGATCAGATCGTCGACTCGACTGCGGGCTGCGCACGCCTGTCCTTCCTGGATGCCTACTCAGGCTACCAGCAGATCAAGATGGCAGTCGAAGACCAAGAGAAGACGGCGTTTATCACACCACACGGTGTGTTCTGCTACACCATGATGCCCTTCGGGTTGAAAAACGCTGGGGCCACGTACCAGCGTACAATGCAAGCCTGCCTGAAGGAGCTTATCGGGAAGGTGGTCCAAGTCTACGTCGACGATATCGTCATCACCACCCGCAAAGAGGACACCCTCATCGACGACCTCCGCAAGGTCTTCGAGGCACTCGACAAGTACCAGATCAAGCTGAACCCAGACAAGTGCGTTTTCGGCGTCCCAGCCGGAGAGCTACTGGGGTACCTTGTCTCTGCGAGAGGAATCGAAGCAAATCCAGAAAAGGTGCAAAATATACTCGACATGCCTGCACCAACAAAACTCCATGACGTACAAAGTCTAGCCGGCAGAGTCGCAGCACTCAGTCGATTCATAAGTAAGCTGGGAGAAAAGGCCCTGCCCTTCTACCAGCTGATGAAAAAGGCGGACAAATTCGAGTGGACGGAGGAAGCACAGGATGCCTTTGACAGGCTGAAGAAGACCCTGACAACCCCTCCAGTACTGGTAGCACCCCAGGAGAATGAACCACTGTACCTTTACGTGGCAGCCACGAACAGAGTGGTCAGTACCGTTCTCGTAGTCGAACGGGAGGAAGAAGGAAGGGCTCATCCCGTCCAACGGCCCGTGTATTACCTCAGCGAGGTATTAACAGAGTCAAAGCAGAGGTACCCGCACTACCAGAAGCTGGCATACGCCGTCTTCATGACGTCAAGGAAGGTGGTACACTACTTCTCCGAGCACCCGATAACGGTGGTAAGCTCCTCCGCCCTGTCAGACATCCTCACTAATCCATCCGCGACAGGGCGAGTCGCCAAGTGGGTTGTCGAGTTAGGGCCATGGGGGCTGAAGTACGTGCACCCGAAGGCAATCAAGGCTCAGGTCCTCCCGGAGTTCACCACAGAGTGGATAGAAGCGCAGCTACCAGACGAGCCTGATTTATCGACTGCATGGACCATGTACTTCGATGGATCCAAGAAATTCAACTCAGCCGGAGCGGGAGTCGTGCTCATATCACCCAAAGGCGATAAGCTTAAGTACGTGCTGCAGATGAAATTTCCAACACCCTCCAACAACGAGGCGGAGTACGAGGCACTGATCCACGGCATGCGGATGGCCAAGAACTGCGGCGCCACTCGCCTCATGATCTATGGCGACTCCTACCTGGTGGTGCAGCAAACAATGAAGCAATGCGACGCCATCGCTGACAACATGATAGCATACAGGGAGCTGTACAACCAGCTGGAAGGCCAATTCGACGGCTGCGAACTGCGACACATTGGCCGCGAAAGCAATGAAGAAGCCGACATCCTCGCCAACCTCGGCTCAGATCGAGCTCCGGTTCCACCCGGAGTCTTCCTCGAGTGCATCACGCAGCGCTCTATCAGGGTCCGGCCCCCGCCAGAACCCCCTGCATCGACAACAACTACCACCAACCCGCAAAGCACGGAGAAGGAGCCCATGGAGATCATGCTGGTCGAACCCACATGGACAAGCCCGTATCTGGCCTACATGCTGCATCAGCGGCTGCCAGAGAACCCAGTCGAAGCAAGCGCATTGTCCGCCGCTCGAAGGGCTTCACCATCATCAAGGGCGAGCTTTACAAGCGAAGCATCTCAGGCGTACTCCAAAGGTGCATTGATCCATCTGACGGCCAAGCTATTCTACTCGACATCCACGCCGGAATCTGCGGGCATCATGCAAGCAGTCGAGCACTGGTTGCCAAGGCCTTGCGAGCAGGGTTCTACTGGCCCACTGCAATGCAAGACGCAGTCGAGCTCGTAAAAAGGTGCGTCGGCTGCCAAGAGTTCGCCAACAAACCTCACGCACCTGCATCAGCATTGAAAACCATCCCACTTGCATGGCCGTTCGCGCAGTGGGGACTCGACATGGTAGGTCCCTTCAGGAAGTCCTCCCCGGGTGGGCACACGCACCTCCTGGTGGCAGTCGATAAATTCACGAAGTGGATCGAGGCGGTGCCAATCACAAGTTCAACCGCAACTTCAGCAGTCAACTTCATCAGGTCCATCATCTTCAGATTTGGCGTGCCCCACGGTATCATCACCGACAACGGCACGAACTTTACAGCCGAGGAGTTCAGAGATTTCTGCGAGGAACAAGGCATCAAGCTCAGCTACGCATCCGTCTCACACCCGCAGTCTAACGGACAAGTCGAAAGGGCCAACGGCCTAGTCAGCAAAGGGATAAAGAAGCGTCTGCGAGTGCCGTTGAAACGAGCTGCAGGAGCCTGGGTAGAGGAACTTCCAAGCGTGCTATGGAGCCTACGCACCACGCCGAACAGATCCACCCAATACACACCGTTCTTTATGGTGTACGGCGCAGAAGCAGTCTTACCCTGTGACATTAAGTTTGACGCTCCACGGGTCGTGGCCTACGACGAGTCCGACGCAGAAGAGGCACTAGAAGATGACATGGACACTCTAGATGAAGCACGCGACATCGCCCTCAGCCGCACAGCAGTGTACCAGCAGGACCTGCGCAACTACCACGGGCGACGACTGCGACCCAGAGCTTTTGTCCCAGGCGACCTGGTCCTTCGACTCAAGCAGAAGAAAGTGCACAAGCTCGCCTCCCCATGGGAAGGCCCGTACATTGTGACAGAAGCAATCGGCAATGGAGCATACCGCCTGAAGGACCAAGCCACAGGAACAGTTTGCAGTAACCCGTGGAACGTGGCACAGCTACGCCGCTTCTACGCCTGATGTACCCTACACTGTAAACTCAAAGTAGCAGCAGGTTTCTTACGCACTCTTTCCCTCGCCAGGGTACCTAAGGGGACTGGAAGGGTTTTAATGAGGCGGCCTGTTTGCGAGAATAAATAAAGATGATTAAAGAAATTTTGTGTCACCCTCTCCTTTGCAACCTAGGCCGCCACTCGAACCACTCGGGGGCTGCGCCGCACAGGTCCACACAAAAATCCTCGGCCGCCACTCGACGCACTCGGGGGCTTGCGCTGTACAGGTCTAAAGTTAGCCTAGGCCGCCACTCGAATCACTCGGGGGCTGCGCCTAACAGGCATCACCCAAAAATCCTCGGCCGCCACTCGACGCACTCGGGGGCTCGCGCTGTACAGGTCTAAAGTTAGCCTAGGCCGCCACTCGAACCACTCGGGGCTGCGCCTAACAGGCATCACCCAAAAATCCTCGGCCGCCACTCGACGCACTCGGGGGCTCGCGCTGTACAGGTCTAAAGTTAGCCTAGGCCGCCACTCGAACACTCGGGGGCTGCGCCCTAACAGGCATCACCCAAAAATCCTCGGCCGCCACTCGACGCACTCGGGGGCTCGCGCTGTACAGGTCTAAAGTTAGCCTAGGCCGCCACTCGAATCACTCGGGGGCTGCGCCTAACAGGCATCACCCAAAATCCTCGGCCGCCACTCGACGCACTCGGGGGCTCGCGCTGTACAGGTCTAAAGTTAGCCTAGGCCGCCACCCGAATCACTCGGGGGTTGCGCCTAACAGGCATCACCCAAAAATCCTCGGCCGCCACTCGACGCACTCGGGGGCTCGCGCTGTACAGGTCTAAAGTTAGCCTAGGCCGCCACTCGAATCACTCAAGGGATGCGCCTAACAGGCATCACCCAAAAATCCTCGGCCGCCACTCGACGCACTCGGGGGCTCGCGCTGTACAGGTCTAAAGTTAGCCTAGGCCGCCACTCGAATCACTCGGGGGCTGCGCCTAACAGGCATCACCCAAAATCCTCGGCCGCCACTCGACGCACCTCGGGGGCTGCGCTGTACAGTCTAAAGTTAGCCTAGGCCGCCACTCGAAT
>QRDG01000145.1:1082417-1108051 GCA_012064385.1 Puccinellia tenuiflora
CTCGAGCATCTTCGGCCTGCCAGTCGGAGTTCACAACTGCATCAACGAGGAAAATTCAGCATAGCACAAGCATAAATGTATAACAGGAGGTGGGCAGAATCCAACCTTGTAACTGACGACAGATGAGATCAGTCTGCTCAAGAATGAATCGCTCGCGTGGATTGAACTCCCCACTCGAGCGCAATTTCAGACGCTCAAGATCAATGTTCGCTATCCGCAACTTCGACTCAAGTTCTCCAATCTTGCTCTTCATGAAGCCGAACACTCGCTGGTCGTTCGCGCTACGCGCGGGAGCTGGAGAAGTCGTACAACGCGAAGACGCAGGTGCAGCCGAAGAGGTGCCCTCATCCCAGTACACACGGATATCTTCCGCGACTTCAGGAGAAGCACTTCCGTCAGGCTGTCAATTTAAAGAACATCAGAGAGCACTATTTTCAACAGCAAGACTAGACAAAAGCACAGTCGCATGACAGAATCAGCATATCCATTGATTTCATCGAGTTTCATTACAAAAGACAAAAGAAGACCCCTACTACAACACTACATGGCAGAACCCGACGGTGTGCGGCCTTTTTTGGCGGCTGACTCCGCAAGCTTCCTCTCAAAGGTGTCAATCAGCCTTCCAGCTAACTGATTCGCCTTGTCCTTGACACTGGCCAGGGATTTGGACTTTCCATCGGGCCTTCGAGGGAAGTCGCGCACAGCCGCCTCAAATTCACCCGAGATCCCATGACCGAGTAACAGACGGAAGGTGAGCTCGGAGCCGCGTACCGTCTGGGTGCGGGTGTAGTTGGCCATCACATTCGCCTCAGCAAATGGAGCCGCCAGCGCGTCAGCCTCCTTAGGCGCAGCCTGACCAGGGAAAACACCTTGATAGATGTTGGCCAGGGCGCTCGGGACTTCTTCACAGCGTCCGCGGCGCACGCGCAAACCCGGTTGCAGAGGTCGACTGCCGCCGACAAGGTGGTATTCGCGCTGGACGTCCCTTCAGGGGGAGCACCACCACCAACACCTACATTCAGAAATAACGCGAATAGTAAGGTTATCTGCAGGCGATAAAGGCAAAAGTAGGTTTTTTCCAAGCCGAGAAGTAGGCTTCTATCAGCCGAGAACTTACCACCAACGACCGTGGCAATGCTAATCAGGCGTTCGACCTGAACCTTTTCTGCCTCAGTTTGGGTCTCAAGCGACTTCTCCAGTTGCTGGACCCGCTTCGCCAAGCCTTGGTTGTCTTCTGCAGAACACCCGATACAAGAATTTGCAAGATAAGAAAGAAGATACTTACATGCTGGGTCAGATCAGCATCCACGGCAGTCGCATCAGCGGCACCATCCGGCCGGGTGGCCGTCGAAGGGTCCAGCACCGGAGGATCGTTCGCCTGTGGCGCCTCTTCAGTTGTACCAGTCGCATGCTCCGGGGCAGCAGACTGGTGTTCCTCCTCACGAGGCGAAACATGGACATTACCACCTTGATGGCTGCTTACAAAAGATTCAGAAAACACCCAAGGAACAGAAAGAAGAAGCGAATCAGAAAGGTTCAGTCGCAGAAAGCTTACCTGTCAGCATCTTCACCATTGCTGCTCATGGAAGGAGACGGCATCCTCCAAAACCCCGCGGGAGGCGCGGAGTCCAGCGGAGTCGCTATCAGCGGGTTCACCGGCTCCTTCGGCACTGAAGAAGATCCGCTAGAGTCCTTCTTCTCCTCTGCCGCCTCCTTCAAGGGAGACGTCGCCGCGGTGAAGTCGACGTTCTTCTGCTTACGCCGCTTCGCGGGTGGAGCCGTGTCCTCCTCTTCTTCCTCCTCCACTTCCTCGCTACGCGAGTAGGCAGGGGGAGGACTCTCTTCATCGCCGTCCTGCTCGGCAACGATTGCGGCTTCATCGTGAGCGCCATTCTCCATCAACGGAGGAAGGCTCACGTAGTTCTTACGATCCTGAAGAGCAGCAAGCAACAGTCGGAAAATCAGAAAAAAGACAGTCGAATGACACACAAAGAAGAAATCAAGATTCAAACACTTACCTCTGGGATCGGATTCGTCGAGCTGAACGGCACGACTGGGCAAGTCACGTTGCACGGGTCGGCGACCCGCAGACTGGTGATATTCCTCACCTTGATCGCGACCTGCGCATCGTCAACCGCCGGGTCGACTGCCATTTCCCACATCGGGAGAGGGCGTTGTTGAAGCGGCTGTACCCTCAGCCTATGGAACATGGCGATCAGCTGGATCCCGCCCGCTTCGCGTCCCATCGACTTCAACAACCCGCGAAGCAATGACGTCAGCGGTTTGATCGACTCCTTATCCTCCGCCGACAGGGGGTGCGACCAGGCGTTGGTTTTCCTCAAGGGCCGATCAGCGGCGAAGTCGGGGAGCCCGGCTTGGTTCCACTTGACGTAGAACCACTTCTTTCTCCAGTTTTGCACGGAGTCGGACTTCTTCATATGGAAGAAGACCGTGTCGCCACGAAGCTGGATGCCAAAACCGCCGACTGGGTATGCCTCTTTCGACTTACCCACCATCCGGCGCACCTGGAAGAGCGACTTCCAAAGTGCCCAGTGGGGTGCGATCCCCAGAAAGCATTCGCACAACACGATAAAGCTCGTGATGCTTAAGACGCTGTTGGGAGTCAGATCGTGGATCTGAATCCCATAGGCGTACAGAAGCCCACGGACGAAATCGTGAAGGGGGAACCCGAATCCCCGTGGAAGAAACTCCACGAAGCAGACGCGTTCCCCATTGCGGGGAGCAGGGATGGTATCCTTACCGGGCGCCCGCGTCGTCGCCGTGCTCTCCGGCGGCAGCAGCCCCTGCTGGCGGAGGTTGTCGAGCTCCGCCGCTCTGACTGAGGATTTGCCCCAGTCGCCTTCCACCTTCTTCATCCCGGCGTCGTCGCCGGCGGCGGAGGAGCTCTCAGTACCCTTAACTCTCTTGTGGCCCATGTCGCCGGAGGGGAAAGGGGAGGATTTTTGGAAGCTTTTTCGCGAGGAACAGCGATGGCAAGAACTGGCGGCGAGGGAGAAGAATGAGGCTTGGTGAACTGCCCCTGCGCCGCGGTGAAAATTATATACCGCGGGGCAGTTCATTTTGGCCGTCAATCGCGGAACTGCAAGGCGCCGCAAGGATCCTGCCGTCCACGTGTCGCACGAAGGACACATTGGTCGTGCTCCACTACGCACGGGAACCGAAGCATCATCATCACGCCGCGGAGTTTTCGCGCCCAACGGTCCATATTCAGCGGTCGCCGCTGTGACAGTGGGCCCACCATCGTCACGTCCCGTCGGGCGCAGAGCGTGTCGGGTCATGTCATCAAAAGCGTCATCCCTGACGTCATCATGGAAGTGTGTCAAGTAAGCCAAGCAATTGGCTGAGCATTCGACAGTCATTCGACTGAACCAAGTACGTTCGAACCAAACGTTCGAATGGAATAAGACGAAGTAAGCTTTTTTAAAGCTGATGTTATGACTAGTAGGCCATCAAGGCTGAGTGAAGAGTAAGTCGAGCCAGGACAGTTTCGACTCAGACAAATTCGAGTCATCTGTTTACTCCCATCGGGAGCGGGCTTTTCGACTGAGGAAATTTGAGTTTAATCTCAATTGCAAGCAATTCAGCTTAATCTCGGGGGCTACTCCCATCGGGAGCGCTGCTCGCGCACCCGATGATTGTGGACAAGGGCAGTCGAAATGCTGCGACTCCGAAAGATCAAATCGGTGCACCCGAAGAATCAAGACAAGCTCACTCGAAGCAAGCTTCGACGATTCCATGTGGCGTGCCCTGAAGGGGGGAGTCCTCCACCCGACTCTACGATTCGACTGAGCACTCGGGGGCTACTGTCGTGGGGCTACCTTTCGGGCCCCCCATGGTGGTGGTACCTGGGTCACGCCAATGAAGGCCCAGCGAAGCCCAAGAAGGACACCGTGTGGCACAAGTAGTCGACTTAGGTCGGTGATGCTTTCCTTATCTTGTACGTGCAATCCGCACCGTCCACCCGAGACCCGGCCTGTAGTATAAAGGCCGGGAGGGTGCGCCGTCTAGGGCATCGAATCATTGAACATCGCATTGTAGCCACCAATCGATAATTCCAGACAAGCAGGAGTAGGTCTTTACCTCAACTCGAGGGGCCGAACCTGGGTAAAATCGCCCCCTGTTAGCCGTCGTGTTCACCAGCCTGATCTCTCTCTTTCTCCTTCAATCAACCCAGGGTATTCGACCTAGGGATTTGCCGAGTCACAAGCTCGTCAGAAAGCTTGGACCAAAAGCCGTGGATTGTGTTCTTCTGGATTATGCTTCTCACAGCATTGGTTATAGATTTTTGATAATAAAATCTGAGGTATCCGACATACATGTCGGTACAATTATGGAGTCGAATGATGCGACTTTCTTTGAGAACATATTTTCTATGAAGGATATGTCTGGCTCATCTAATCAGGAGATACCTATTTCATCAAGTCAGGAATTAATTGCAATTCCTGAATCCACCATTTCGATAGAACACATTGAGAATCCAGTGGAGGATAACAATGAAGCTCCTATAAGGAGCAAGAGACAGAGGACTACAAAGTCCTTTGGTGATGATTTCATTGTGTACCTCGTGGATGACACACCCACTACTATTTCAGAAGCCTATGCATCTCTTGATGCTGACTACTGGAAGGAAGCTGTCCGTTGCAAGATGGATTCCATCTTGGCTAACGGAATATGGGAGATCACTGATCGTCCTTATGGGTGCAAACCTATAGGATATAAGTGGGTGTTCAAGAAAAAGCTTAGGCCTGATGGTACAATTGAAAAGTACAAGGGAAGGCTTGTGGCCAAGGGTTATACCCAGAAAGAAGGTAAAGATTTCTTTGACACTTACTCACCCGTGGCTAGATTGACCACTATTCGAGTGCTACTTTCGTTGGCTGCCTCGCATGGTCTTCTCGTTCATCAAATGGACGTTAAGACGGCTTTCCTTAATGGAGAGTTGGACGAGGAAATTTACATGGATCAGCCAGATGGTTTCGTAGTACCCCGTCAGGAAGGCAAGGTGTGCAAGTTATTAAAATCTTTGTATGGCCTTAAGAAAGCTCCTAAGCAATGGCATGAAAAGTTTGAAAGGACTTTGACTGCTGCAGGCTTCATTGTAAACGAAGGTGACAAATATGTGTACTATCGCCATGGTGGGGGCGAGGGAGTTATTCTTTGTTTGTATGTTGACGACATACTGATATTTGGAACAAACCTCGATTTAATCAACGAAGTTAAGGATTTCTTATCTCATTGGTTTGAGATGAAGGATCTAGGAGTAGCTGATGTTATCTTGAACATTAAGTTGCTGCGAGATGATGATGGTGGGATTACTCTGCTTCAATCTCACTATGTGGAAAAGGTCTTGAGTCGTTTTGGGTATAGCGACTGCAAGGATTCTCCAACACCATATGATCTTAGTGTGTTGCTTCGAAAGAATCGACGGATTGCTAGAGATCATCTGAGGTATTCTCAGATTATTGGCTCACTTATGTATTTGGCGAGTGCCAGTAGGCCTGACATCTCTTTTGCTGTAAGCAAGTTGAGCCGGTTTGTTTCTAATCCGGGAGATGATCATTGGCATGCTCTTGAGAGAGTTATGCGTTATTTAAAAGGCACTGCGAGCTATGGAATTCACTACTCCGGGTATCCTAGGGTACTGGAGGGTTATAGTGATTCCAATTGGATATCTGATGCTGATGAGATTAAGGCCACCAGTGGCTATGTTTTTACACTTGGTGGTGGCACTGTTTCCTGGAAGTCTTGCAAGCAGACCATCTTAATGAGATCAACTATGGAAGCAGAACTCACAGCGTTAGACACAGCCACTGTTGAAGCAGAGTGGCTTCGTGAGCTCTTGATGGACTTACATGTGATTGAAAAACCAATACCGCTATTTTTATGAACTTTGATAATCAAACTGTGATTGTTAAGATAAACAGTTCTAAGGATAATATGAAGTCATCAAGGCATGTGAAGAGGAGATTAAAATATGTCCGAAAATTAAAGAACTCCGGAGTTATTGCATTGGATTATATCCAAACATCTAAAAATTTGGCAGATCCCTTCACAAAGGGTCTATCACGTAATGTGATAGATAACACATCGAGGGAGATGGATTTGAGACCCACGTTGTGAGTTGTCCTCAGTGGTAACCTGCTCTATGTGATCGGAGATCCCGTGAAGTAGAAGTGGGAGACAAGCTGTTGGCCAGCTGGGAGGAGAGTATCCTTAATATTATTTATCCCACTCCATTATGATGCAATACTCTCCTTATCTGCATGGCAGGTTGATATTTATCTTAATGTGTTCCAAGTGGCTTATTTTTATAGGCGGAGATGTCGTCCTGAGCATCTCTTGAGGAACGCACCTATATGAGTCTGACTGTTAAACGTTGCAGTCTGTGAGATTTGGGTGCTCTCTGATAAACTCATAAAAGGTCTTGGAGTATGACGTATAAGCTCCACCCGCGGGGAAGCCTTGCGGCAGCCCAGTATCGGTCAAGACTTTATGTGAAACTAGTATCGCAGAAAACTTGTAGTTCAAGGCATAGTCCACTATCAAGTTGTGAACTAGCGTAGCGTAATGTTCTAAGCGGAAGTTCAACTTAACAGTCTTCACTAAGCACCGGTATATAAACAATGATTTGGAACTTTAATGATAAGATGTGCCAATGAGACTTTGTGGGGGATTGTTGGAATTTACTAGTATTTGCTAGTGGGCCTTTGGCCCAAAGCCCAACTAAATTCTGAAATTCTCATGGCCCATTCATGCATGCAAGTGGTGAAACTAAAGTTTAGTCCCATACTGCTAGTTGGATTAGAGTTGCACCAGCTTATAAGGTGAACTCTACTAGCACTTGTATAAGTATAGAAAAGAGAGAGAGTAAGAGAAAAACACACACGCGCTCCTCCTCCGCCGCTTGCCTCACCACGCCTCGCCTCGCCTCGTCACGACGCGCTGCGGGTTGCGGGAATGAGCCGAGCCGATGGCT
This sequence comes from Puccinellia tenuiflora, assembly GCA_012064385.1. Taxonomy (NCBI): domain Eukaryota; kingdom Viridiplantae; phylum Streptophyta; class Magnoliopsida; order Poales; family Poaceae; genus Puccinellia; species Puccinellia tenuiflora. Next base: position 1,089,415 of record QRDG01000145.1, read on the forward strand.
ATCTTTTTGCTGCTCAGGAAAATTTAACGAGTCATTAATTAATGATTAACGAACACGTTAATTGTTTAGCCGTTTCCGATTCTATTTGATCGTGCGACTGTTACCGACTCGAACGTGGGGTTGCGCCCACGTACTACCCGACTCGCAGTATATATACAGGCTGAGCGAACCCTAGCCGCCTGTATGCAACACATGGTCTCTCGCCGTTCCAGTTCCAAACTCTTGCGCCGCCGTTTTCCAAGTCTTCTCCATCCCGTCTTTCGGCGTGCACCGGTTGAAGGGACAGTAGGCCTCCGGAACCCCGCCTCTTGTGATTCTGTACGGGAGAGGGGCGATCAGGCTTTTGGGGAGCGCACTCGCGCGACTATTGGCATCGAGTTCTTCCCCAACGACGACTTCTTCCTCGACATTGGCAGCCTCTCCATCAACGACATGGGTGACAACGTGAACGCCAACGCTTCCGCTGCTGCTACACTGTATGATCTCTTGATCTTTCTGTTAGAGATATTCCTAGAGTTTCTGCTTATAGTAGTGTCTCTAGATTCGTTCGGTTTATCTACTGTTTTAGTAGATCGCATGATTAGTTTAATTCTGCTTATTCTAGTCATAATATGTTTACTGTTTTTGTGAATTAAATCATTTGCAAAATTGCTTATATATTCAAGATACCATTGGTTGTACAATGCTTAACTAGCCCAATTAGGAATCCTTCTAAGCCCTACACTCCCTAGAATTAGAGCGTTGTGGTGCGTCCGTCTACCAAAGCACTTGGGGGTGTGCGTTCTATGTCACCTTCATGGAGAGAGGAAGATCCCGAGTCGCCAGGTCCCCAACCCCACTCGCCCTAGGGTTCCTCCCCCCACACGAGCCGTCGCCAGAACCACACTATGTGAATTACTTCCTGCTGAATGAGCGTGTGCATACATGTAGCTTGCCTAAGCTTCATACTGTATCAGTAGCAAAATTGAGGAGTACTGCTAATCTTGCAAGATACATGTGTTGTTGCTGCTGTTAATTGAGAATTTGCTTACAAAATTGAGTAAATGGTCTGTAATTGAGTCTGAATTTTTTTGCTTGCTGGAGTAGTTGTACACAGATATTGCTGGTCTGTAATTGCTGAATTTTCCTTGAGTAGTAGTGCTAGCAGTAATATTGCAATACTATTTCTTCAAATTATAGGAATAGTGCTTGGAGTAATTCTAGGAGTTTGTGCTTGGAGTATGGCACTATTTATATGCAGTAGCAGCTGTATCAAGTAATCAATTGTGTACTGTATCTGTTGTGAATACTCCAGTCGGCATATGCACTGCTCTTTTCCTTGTGATGCGTATGTACCGAAGGAATATGCAGTACACGTTTTCCTTGTTGTAGTTGTATTGTTGGGAATACAAGTATTGCTAATTCTCTACTTGAATAGTTGTATTGCTTGCAAATTTGCTTACTGCTACTTGTGCTTGCTCTGTAAAATTTGGAGTACTTGTGCTTGCTTACATGTCCTTACTGCTACTTGTCCTTGCTTAGTGCTACTTGTGCTTGCTTACATGTGCAAGGAGTACTTGCTCTGTAAAATTTGAAAGGAGTAGTTTGCTTGCAGTACATTGTTCTTGCTCTGTACATTTGGAGTACATGCAGTATTTTTTAAAATTATTTCTTCTCCTTTAGGAATCTGATGTAAAATTGCTTGCTTCTCCTTTAGGAGTACGTTGATGTAACCTTGCTTGCTTGCAACACACAACAATAATCTGAACTTGTGCAGGTTTGCTTCAGTTAACTAAGTGAACATGCGTACCATGCTCTTGGAGTAGTATTGTACTATGATTGTTGTGTGTTCTTTGAGTATTACATCTACAGTAATCGAGTACAATTTCAGCTTTGGATATGTTCTGTTGCAGGTTGATGCAACTGGAGTTTTATTTGCAGTGACTAAGTTATTTAAGTCCAATGATGGTGGTCTATTTAATGATCAAAGAGCTTTCTCCATCATCAGATGAGGTGAATGTTGTTTCGGATGAGCTTTGTAGTGACCTTTTTTAAAAATTGCTTGCCAGACTCACCTGGTAGCTTTGTCAGTTTGCTGCAGTCGCAGCTCAGCTCGCCTCGCCGCACCACTGATAGCGGACGTCCTCCGTGTCGCCTCAGCTAGCGCCGCATCTTGCAGCTGACCGCGTAAGGAGGACCCATCTCTACCGTCGGTGTAACGCAGTTGTCTCACCGCCAGCGCCTCGAACCGCACCTCCCAGCATCTGGTCGTGGCGAAGATTTTTTTTTTAGAGAAAAGGCTTAGAGCCCTGCTTTAAATTAATAAAACAGGAGGTTCTCAACACAGTTTAACGGAAACCCACACGCACACACACGCTGAGGCATTACAGCTTAGCCACTAGACGGGGAGTAGAAAGATAGCAAGGGGCCGGCCTCCCCAAAACAAGCCGGAGAGCAAAGACAGAGCTCTAGTGAATGCTAGGCGGGGCGACGGATGAGTAAATCGCCTTAAGAGCGCTTGCCATCTCCAGAAGCGCGTCCCGGTCTCCCACCTTTGACAGGCCCGCCCAAGTCTGTAAGAACATAAACAATTTATAGATGAGATCAGAGGGGTGGCGAAGAGCTTTTGCCTCCAAGGCAAGCTTATTCCTAGTAACCCATAGAGACCAAAACATAACAGCGACTAGAATCCAGCATAATCTACGTCTTTGACCAAGCAAGGGCTGAAGACACGCAAAGAACTGGGGGAAGTTCGCCGGGGACCAACTGCACCCTAGCAGTTGTCGGACGACACTCCACCCAAATCTGGCCATGGGGCAGGAGAAGAACACATGGGAAGCATCCTCCGCTTCCCCACAGAGAGCACATGTACCATTAGAGGTACCTAGATGGGCCGCCAATTGCCTACAAGTAGGCAGCCTATCTAGCACTAATTGCCACATGAAGATCTTAACCTTGAGCGGGAGACGAGAGTCCCAAATATCATCAGCATACGCCACTGTCGCCCCTTGCGAGAGTAGACGGTACATGGAGGACACCGAGTAAACCCCTGTTTGCTCGAGAGCCCATCTAACTTCGTCACGACCTTCCTGCAGCTCCACCGCATCTAATAAAGAGAGCAGGTCGCGCCATTGGGCCATCCCCTCCTGGTCCAAGGCGCGACGGAAGCCAATTCCCGAGCTGTCCGGGGCAAAGGCATCAGCCACCAAAATAGCAGGATTAGAGCAGACCGCAAACAGACGAGGAAAACGAGTGCTCAACGGAGAGTCGCCGACCCACCAGTCGGTCCAGAAGGCAGTCCACCCCCCACTCCTAACCACATATTTCGCCCCAAGCTTGAAGAAATGTTTGATTTTGTGGATAGCCCTCCAAAATTGGGACCCCCCACAAGAAGTGGCTGCAAAGATGTTGTCAGCCTCTGGATACTTAGCCACCACCAGCTTGTGCCAAATGGACTCATCATCTTGGAACAGCCGCCAGACCCATTTCAGAATGAGCGCAATGTTCATATTCTTTGTATTGGTCAGACCAAGGCCCCCGCAGTCCGTAGGACGACAAACCGCAGGCCAATTGAGCCAGTGATGTTTCCTTTTCGGGCCAGATCCCTCCCAAAAGAATCTGGCCCTAATCGAGTCGAACTTGGCGTGCACACCATCCTGAAGTAAGAACAGACCCATGGCAAAGGTTGGGAGCGCCTCAAGACAAGCATTGGATAGGATCAGCCTCCCACCCGAGGAAAGCAGCCTACCCATCCAAACCTGAACCCTATCAGCAAGTTTGTTGACGAGATAGTTCCATTGCTCAATAGTAAACTTGTGGTCCGAGATGGGAAGCCCAAGATACATAAAAGGAAACTCTCCCAACTTGCAATTGAACATATGAGCAATGCGTTGTTGTTCCAGGGGAGGACGGTCGAGCACATAGATCTCGCTCTTGTGAAAGTTGATCTTCAGTCCCGACATGTCCTCAAAGCATAACAGCAGGAACTTCAAGTTAGCAATGTCCAACTCCTCGTTTTGGATGAGGATCAATGTGTCGTCCGCACACTACCAGGAAAAGCATTATAGGGAGGTTGCCTGTCTGTGGCGCACCCTTAATCTATGCGCCACAAAAAATTATTCTGTGGCGCATGGCTGTGGATGCGCCACTAAAATTTGAACATTCTGTGGCGCATCCTTAGCCCATGCGCCACAGAATATCAACTTTCTGTGGCGCACCGCACGCCATGCGCCACAGAAAGGGAGACTTCTGTGGCGCACCACCCTTCATGCGCCACAGAATACGCGTGGGCCCCACCTACAATCAGTGGGCCGTGGTCCATCTCGGCCTTTTCTGTGGCGCACCGTGGCTGGTGCGCCACAGAAATTCATCTTTCTGTGGCGCATGGAGGATGATGCGCCACAAAAAGTTGAATTTCTGTGGCGCACCAGCCACGGTGCGCCACAGAATAGCTACTTTCTGTGGCGCATGAGGGCCCATGCGCCACAGAATGTGGACGCCCAGATCTACAAAAAGGTGGTAGACCACCTTTCCCCATGTGACCCCCTTCTTCTTCCTAGCTCCCATCTTACTAACCCGAGCTCCTTCTCTCTCCCATGCCATTTTGACCATCCTATTCTCCATTATTTGTTATTAAACCTACCACAATTTGATATATAATTGGTGAGGGCTTGGGGAGAGTCTCCATATATATTCTCCTCCTCTCTTTTTGTCCACTATTTTCTCTCCATCACCACACACTCTCTCTCATCGATCACGGTCACGTCTCGGCAACGGATCTAGATCTACAAGGTGGGTATTGGTGTATGGATGTTTGTTGAAGGCATGAGAAACTTGTCGGCGGGCGATTTACACGTATATGCATGAAACTTGTGTGTGTGGTTTGATTGAATCTTTGCATGTTGTAGCTTGCGCCGGCGTGGTGCATGGATGTTTGCCGAAATGTTGATTCATTTCCATTTCGGTGAATTTTTGCACCACCCATATGTCCTACTTTTAGGGGAAGTCATGCCGAATTTTTCCGTCGAACATTTTCGACTTCCCGCATGAGAAGCTTGTATGTGTGTGAGCATGTTGCGATTACTTAATTCTAATTAATAACACATACTCTATATGTATACCGCGTAGGCGACCATGGTCATCAAGATGAGCTCCGGTCGAATCGACAACTACAAGGAAGAAGCGAAGGCGGAAATGAGACGGTGCAACGGGCGCCAGATACGATGTCCATGTCGAAGTTGCAAACTTGTGAGATGGATCGACCCTGATTCCGGACAATTGGAGGAACACCTGCTCAGGCGCGGTTTCATGCAAGGCTTCAACCAAGCGCCGACAGCAAATGCTGCGCCTGAAGACGAGGGCGGGCAAGATGATCGTGACGACGGAGATGCCGACATACATGGTCATGATTGTGGTGAAGACGTTGACACGCCGCAGAGTTCGCTAATGTCGGCCTTGATGGATTCTCATGTTCAAGAATTCCTCCTGAAGAACGCGAACACCGATAGAGAGAAAGCCAAGCTGGCGCAAATGGAGATAGACGGGAATACTCCGTTGTATCCTGGGTGTCGGCCACAGGATACGCGCTTGCAAGTAACGCTTGATGCTCTGGAGATGAAGTCGGAGAACAAATGGACCGATGCGAGCTTCAACAAGAACATGCAATTCTTCCACGAGCGTCTTCCCGAGGGGAACACATTGCCAACTAGTATCGAGGAGGCCAAGAAAGTCGTTTGCCCTCTTGACCTACCGCACGTTAAATACCACGCCTGCGTCAATGATTGCGCAATTTATCGGGGCGAGTACGAGGACCGAACCACATGTCCGGTGTGCGGCCAAGGACGGTACAAGAGCCGTGGGAAGAAAGTTCCTCAAAAAGTGGTATGGTATTTTTATATCACTCCCCGTCTGCAGCGATACTTCGTGGACCCTAAGGAAGCAAAGCTCATGCAATGGCACGCAGAAAGGGAGAAGCCCGAAGAAGATCCGGAGAAGGGCAGGATCCTTACACACCCTTCAGACGCTAGCCAGTGGCAAGAGTTGGACGCCGTCGCCAATTTCGGAGGCGATGCAAGGAACGTCAGGCTCGGTATGAGCACCGATGGACTCAATCCGTTCGGTAACCAGAGTAGCACGCATAGCACCTGGCCCGTGTTTTTATGGCCTTACAACCTTCCCCCATGGTTGTGCACGAAGCAAAGGTATATACACATGAGTATTCTCATTCAGGGGCCGAAACAAGCAGGTGTCCACATACATACGTATCTCGCGCTGTTGAAAGAGGAGTTAGCCACGTTGTGGGCGACGCCAGTCCGTACGTGGGATGCCTACACTGGAGATTATTTCCCCATGAGAGCCGCGTTGCTCACGACGGTGCAGGACTATCCTGGTTGCGCATATGTATCTGGCCAGGTAGGCCACGGATTCTGCGCATGTGTCAGGTGCATGGATAGGACCCCGCATCTCCAGCTACCAAGGAATCCCGGGTCTTCGAAAACTGTGTACCCAGGGGCTCGAAGGTGGCTTCGCATGGATCACCCGTGGAGAAAACGCGGTGACCTGTTCAATGGTAAAGAGGAGCTCGACAGAGCCCCGAGCCCAAGGAGCGGCACAGAAATCGACGAGCTGTTGAGAAATTGGGAGGAGTGCCTCGCGCCGGGAAAGAAACGACCGAAGGTAGATCCGCTGCTGGGTGTATGGAAAGCGAGGTCTGTTTTCCACGACTTGCCGTACTGGAAGGTCCTCAAGACGCCACATAGCCTCGATATGATGCACATTACGAAGAATGTCACCGAGAGTCTGCTTGGCACTCTTTCCAACATGCCGGAAAGACCAAGGATGGAACGAAAGCAAGATACGATCTGAAATGCCTTGGTGTCAGGAAAGATCTTCAGGCCCCCGATAGTGATGACGACGATGATGGTGATGATGATCAGACTGAAGGGACTCAAGGTCACCGCAAAAGGCTAAAGAGGAACACGGTGGTGCTTCCCGCTACGTGCTTCACTATGAGTCTGGAGGAGCTCGAGCAGTTTTACAGGTGTCTTGTAGGAGTCAAATTTCCTCATGGTTACGCGGGGAAGATAAGCAGATATATGGACGCAACGAAGAAGAGGTTTACCGGGATGAAGTCTCACGATTGTCACGTGCTGATGACGCAGATACTTCCCGTTGCGATTCGAGGGATAATGGACGAGCATGTCCGTGATACGCTGCTTGCTCTTTGCAACTTTTTTGACGTCATCAACAGGAAGACGATCGGCGTGAGGCAGCTCGACCGGCTACAGGAAGAGATCGTGCTGATACTATGCGAGCTCGAGATTTACTTTCCGCCCTCATTCTTCGATATCTGCGTGCATCTCCTCTGCATGTCGTTGATGACATCAGGCAGCTCGGACCAACGTTCATGCACTACATGATGCCATTCGAAAGGATGAACGGTGTCATGAAAGGATACGTCCGCAATAGGTCCCATCCAGACGCAAGCATAGCCAAGGGCTTTCTAACCTATGAGTGCATCTCCTTCTGCCAGAATTATCTAAGCACCGAGAACCAGGATGTTGGTCTGCCCACGAGGAAACACTTCGGCAGGCTCAATGGATATGGTCACCGAGAGGGCAGCAGCACAACCTTTGTCAGCATGCAGGGTCAAAAGGACGACTTTGACAGGGCTCACCGGGTCACGCTACAACACTTACAGTTGATCGAAACTTGGGTGGGAACAGCAAAAATGCTTACTCGAGCAACATTACATCAAACTGGGCCGACCGAGGAAGAAGGGAGACGTAACCAGAGCGCACAACTCTACCTTCACGCGTTGGTTCAAGCAAAAGCAACTGGAGCTAGCAAAGAAGAAAGCACCATCTACGGAAGATGAAAGAATCATATTCTCCTTATCACTAGGTCCATCGCACAACGTAAAGACCTATCAGGCGTACGACATCAACGGCTACAGATTCTACACCGAGGAAAAGGACAACAAGTCAGAATATCAAAACTCAGGAGTAACTATGCTATCCTACGGCAATGAGGAGGCTACTGTCAAGGAAAGATACTTCGGAAGGATTGAGGACATATGGGAGCTCAACTACTGTGGAGAGTTGGTGCCAATGTTCCGTGTAAGATGGGCCAAGGACGTCGTCAAAGAAGGCCGGTATTTCACCACCATGGTAATACCCGATGCCAAATCGAAGAACGCCTCCGCGACAAATGAGCCATGGGTACTCGCTAGCCAAGTCGAGCAATGCTTTTTCATTACCGACCCGTCAAAGCCTAGCCGTGTTGTCGTGAGGAGGGGCAAGAGGAGCATCATCGGAATGGAAGGAGGCGCCACCGAGCAAGACTTGGACAACGAGCCAAAGATCAAGGAGGAATTCGACAAGTTCTTCGACATGCCTACTACTAGTACACAAAGAAGGAAGACCTCCCTACCTACCAAAGGTTGTCCGTTCACGCGAAGAAATCTCAAGGTCACCGGCCTAAAGTTTTCAACCGCGAAGAAGGGAAAGAAGAGAATCTAGCTCGCGGAACCAAGACGAAGAAGACACTTTTTTGGTGTATTTAATTTGTGTGTCTATATATGTATGTTCATGATATAATGCATGAGAGGGCAAGATGCAACTTAAGCCAAATTAAGCGGAACCGGGGTCCCGACAGTCAATGTTTATGTCCAAGTTCTTTTATCTACCCCGCAATATTAAATGTTGATTAGGAAGGCATAAGCATGTCATGGGTGAGCTACACAAAATTAAATGGAATAGGGCAACATATAAATTAATACCCACATATTCCATATATAATTGTTTAGGTGCTTTATACAAAAACCCACTAAACCACAAACTACATGATGCAAACATGAACATGGATGACAAATTAATATTCATTGCATTTTTCTGATAAAAATAGACATATACTTTGTATTAATTGGATTTGTAAAGCAAAAGGAAAAAATAAGCAAAAGGAAAAAAATGTGGGATTTCATATTCCATATATAATTGTTTAGGTGCTTTATACGAAAACCCACTAAACCACAAACTACATGATGCAAACATGAACATGGATGACAAATTAATATTCATTGCATTTTTCTGATAAAATAGACATATACTTTGTATTAAATGGATTTGTAAAGCAAAGGAAAAAAATAAGCAAAAGGAAAAAATTGTGGGATTTATGCTCCAGGAGTATTCGAACTCTGGTCTCCAGGAAGGAAGAGAAGGAGCGAAGCCACTGGGCTGTGTGTGTGCATGTGTTACGATACAGCAGTAAAACCTTTATTTTACAGACCCATATATTTCTGTGGCGCACCAGCTGGCGGATGCGCCACAGAATCCTAACTTTCTGTGGCGCATCTATCCGCGGGTGCACCACAGAAATCTCGGGCCTCACCTTACATGTGGGGCCGCCCCTGTTAGGCCAGATAATTCTGTGGCGCACCTCCTAAAGGATGCGCCACAGAATCACAAATTTTTGTGGCGCATCCCCACGTAGGTGCGCCACAGAATTATGTGGCTACCACTTACAGGTGGGGCCGCCCCCGCTCTGCCCCTTTCATCCTCAAATTTTTCTAAGTCCTGAGATTGCCGCGCGCGCCTCGCCCTCTGCTCTCGTCGCCCTCGCCGGAGAACCACCCTGCCGCCGCCCCCAACTCGCCGCCCACCCTGCACGCAACCCACCATCGTCGCCGGCGACCTCCCCTGCGCCCCGGCCGCCCCTGCCCGCGCTGCGCCCACACCGCGCGGCAACCTCCCGTGCGCCCGGCAACCTCCCGTGCGCCCTAGATCGACGCCGCCGTCCCTCCTCCCGGCTCTCTCCTCGCCCGCGCAGGTATCTCTTCTCCCTCCTCCCTCCTCTCTCCCTGCCGTCTTCCTCCTCCTCCCTCCTCTCCACCGACCTATGCACTCTAGGTGCTTGTGGAAATGTCCCGAGCAGAGCTTCCCCTGGCCGCCGCCTTCCTCCGCGTCTGTGTTGTTCTTGACCGCCGCCCTTTGCATCCGCCGCAGAACCGAGAACTCCATGGTTTTCTAGGGCATTTTTCTTGTGATCCATCGATGGTGTATCTGTGGCAGGGATACTGTGTGCTGGCGGGGGCCATTGCCCCATTGCTTGCATCGACCCATCCCGTGCCCTATAAATAGGGCCGGCCTATAGTAGCTACTGCCGTGTGAAGTGTGAACAGGGGCAAAGAGTGATTTGGATCGTTAACCACTTTGGTTAGCAGGTCATATAGCTAGAGTGTGACTGAAATGAACTTGCATTTGTGCCTACAATTTTGAACTATCCATATAGCTAGGTAAATGAACTTGCCATTTATTGAAATGGCTGATCTATATAGCTAGGTAAATGAACTTGGTTAAATGAACTTGCCATGTGTTGTGTAAAATGTCAAATTTGATACAATTGTGTTTTAGAAATGCTTGATGCAATGCTTGATACAATTGTGTTTTAGAAATGCTTGATGCAATGCTTGATGCCATGGCTGCACACTAATTGGTTGATGCAATGCTTGATGCAATGTACATTAAAAAAATGCTAAGTCTGAAAACAGTTTAGATTAGCCCCCTTTGCATGCAAATTGTGGGAAATATGCTCCACCAAAATTTGTAAATTTCATATCATTAGAAAGAGCTAAACCTATAGATTAATAGGCATCAATTGTTTGTCCAAATTAAAAATATAACAGACTAAATCATGTAAGCCAAAATGCTATGTTTTATCTGTTTTCTGAAAAACCTGAAAAACTGCTAAGTCTGAAAACAGTTTAGATTAGCCCCCTTTGCATGCAAATTGTGGGAAATATGCTCCACCAAAATTTGTAAATTTCATATCATTAGAAAGAGCTAAACCTATAGATTCATAAGCATCAATTTTTTGTCCAAATTAAACATTATAGGAGACAAAATCATGTAGGAAAAGTTGCTATGTTTTATCTGTTTTCTGAAAAACCTGAAAAACTGCTAAGTCTGAAAACAGTTTAGATTAGCCCCCTTTGCATGCAAATTGTGGGAAATATGCTCCACCAAAATTTGTAAATTTCATATCATTAGAAAGAGCTAAACCTATAGATTCATAAGCATCAATTGTTTGTCCAAATTAAACACTATAGGAGACAAAATCATGTAGGCAAAGTTGCTATGTTTTATCTGTTTTCTGAAAAACCTGAAAAACTGCTAAGTCTGAAAACAGTTTAGATTAGCCCCCTTTGCATGAAAATTGTGGGAAATATGCTCCACCAAAATTTGTAAATTTCATATCATTAGAAAGAGCTAAACCTATAGATTCATAAGAATCAATTGTTTGTCCAAATTAAACAATATAGGAGACAAAATCATGTAGGCAAAGTTGCTATGTTTTATCTGTTTTCTGAAAAACCTGAAAAACTGCCAAGTCTGAAAACAGTTTAGATTAGCCCACTTTGCATGCAAATTGTGGGAAATATGCTCCACCAAAATTTGTAAATTTCATATCATTAGAAATAGCTAAACCTATAGATTCATAAGCATTATTTGTTTGTCCAAATTAAACAATATAGGAGACAAAATCATGTAGGCAAAGTTGCTATGTTTTATCTGTTTTCTGAAAAACCTGAAAAACTGCCAAGTCTGAAAACAGTTTAGATTAGCCCACTTTGCATGCAAATTGTGGGAAATATGCTCCACCAAAATTTGTAAATTTCATATCATTAGAAATAGCTAAACCTATAGATTCATAAGCATTATTTGTTTGTCCAAATTAAACAATATAGGAGACAAAATCATGTAGGCAAAGTTGCTATGTTTTATCAGTTTTAAACTCTTAATAACATTTAACCTAAATTCTGTTTTATCATGTAGGCAGCCCGCCACCACCGCCGCCACCGGAGGAGCTCATCGACAAGTGGTGAGAAATGTGTTGATGAATATATGTGTGTCCACGACCATCGTGTCGTTGTTGTTTGTGCTCCGACCATCGTGTCGTCGAGATGTTGATACTATTTCAGAGATGCTTATGCAGGTACCCCGTGAGGCCCTTGAGATTGCCGGAACGTCGATTAACTTCCGTTCCGGCAAATTCGGGTACTCCATATGTCCCTTTTTAGCAAAGGTCATGCCGAAATTTTTCGTGAATTTGGCATGACTTTGCTAAAAAAAAGGGACATATGGGGTATTGCGACTAATGCATGGGCCGGGGTATCTTAGTACTAAATTAAGTGATGTTTTTCTTATATTTTGTTGTACTAACTTTTGCCTCTTTTTAATGAAGTGCAAACATGTCGGCCGATGCGCCCGGCCCTTCTAAGCACATCAGCGTCGAAGAAGAAGCACGAGAAAAGAACAAGTCGTTCTGGGACGTGAACCTGGAGATGGGGATGCGGAGGCCGCCGAACTGGCTCGTGACGGCGATGGTGACTTCCAATTAGCAGAGATGGAGATGGAGGATGCGGAGGACACCGACGGAGATGGGGACGCAACCACCACCACCGATGGCGGCGACCACACGGATGTCGGGGGTGACGACCACACGGATGGCGGTGGTGGTAACATGACCGCTAAGAAGCTTAAGAAGCAGAGGAAGGAGCGGACACCGCAAGCGGTCGGCACCGTCACCGACACGTTCACTAAGGTCTCCAAAAGTGGCCAACCCCAGGAGCCATGGGGCGTCGCAAAAGGGTACGGAATGCAACTAGGGTGCATCCTCCGGGAAACCGTGTCGATCAACACGTATGACCTCAGGAGCGCGGAGAATGAGGCTTTGCGCACACAACTCCTCAAGAGGCTTCACGAACGATACATTTCCCGGACGATGGAAACAAAAGGGTGGACAGCTTCGCCATCACGAAGATGAACAATTGTTTGACCAGCTGGAGAGGCCGGGTGAAGGCGAAGATTGAAAAGGGTCTTAGCTGGGAAGAGATCTGTGCCAAAGAGCCGTACGTCGACATAGAAGAGTTCGAGGCATTGAAGTTGTCCTTGGCATCTCCAGAGGCTGAAAAATGGACCGAGTGGGGGAAGCAAATGCGGGCAATGAACTTAGGCAACCACCATTTGGGAAGCGGCGGTTACGCAGGAAAAAAGCCTGTTTGGGATAAGGAGGATGCCGAGGTTGCGAGACTTGGGAAGAGAACCCTTGGCATAAAATCACGGACGAGCAAGTTAGGAACTTTGTTCTGTCCCGCTACTATCTGAAGCCGGGGACGGGGGAATTTGTTACCGACTACAAAGATGTGCTGGATTTGGAGAAAGTTTTTGGTAAGGAACTTAATTACCGCGGATATCTCAAAGTCCATTTTCGTTGATTTCTATACATGGGTTCACGTTTATTTGCTTTGTCCGCAGGAGGCTGAGTTGAAGGCTGCGGCTGAGGCCGGCCCGTCGTCCCAGGAGGCAGCCGGCCCGTGGGACACGACTTTCAACCGGGCGATGAACGGTTACAAGGGGAGGGACAAGTCAAAGCCTCCGACGTCAGCAGGCCATGTGACCGGCTTTGGTACGTCGATGAAGTTCATCGAGTACTACAGCACGGACACCGACACGAAAAGGGAGAGGAGGAAGCCGGCTAAAGATAAAGCCGAGGTTCTCGAGCTAAGGAAGAAGCTGGAGACACTAGAGAAAGAAAAGGTGGACTCCAGCATGGTGGACAAGCTAGTGGCCGAGAAGCTGGAGGAGAGGCTCCGGAGTTTCTTACCCCCTGGATTGTATGAGGGATTAGCTGCTTGGCAAGCGAGAGGTCAACAGGGGCCGATACACTTGCCCAGCTTTGACGGCAGCACCTCCAGCAATAACGTGTCACCGGTCCTGCTGCCCCCTGTCGTGTCGCCGGTCCTGGTGACCCCACCGGTGCCCCCCCGGCAGGAGAATAATGACAATGCGCACGAGCGCCCGGACAATGATAGGCCGGCCGCCGGCACCGGCGCCCTTGTCTCGACATTAGCGAGCTCAACGCCATCGACAAGGTAACTAATTAGTTAGTCCGCGACATCTTTTATGACTACATATGCCTTTGATGACTGCCATATCTCATGCATGCATGGTGCCCAACATGTGTTGACTCCCAGGACACGCCTTGCATACTCCTGCATAGGGTGGGGCCGGCGGAGAGTTGAAGGAAGTCGCGTTGGCCAAGATAGTACAACCTCTGACCCGCGATATACACAACACTCGAATGAGTGAGGCCGTGATGAAAGTCAATGTCACGGAGGTACTGCCTGAGTTCCGTGACATCGACCCCCCCACGCAACCTCCGGGAGCTGAGAAACACATGAAGCTTGGCGAATGCGGAAAGTGGATGATGGAATGGCCGAAGACCCAGATTCGTCTTGGGGATGTTATTCATGGGGTCGGTCGCACCGGCGGCGCCACCTCGAGGCCTCGGCTCCCGCTTGTTCGGCCCCCGTCGAGGCGGCCGCAAAAAACTATTGCGGAGGAACCGGCGCCACAAGTAGCCGTCGCCACCACCCAGAAGGAACCGCCGGTCGCCGCCGTCGCCGCCACCACCGGCCGGAAGCTACCGCCGGTCTCAGCCACCACCGGCCGGAAGCTACCACCGGTCGTCGCCGCCACCAACCGCCACAAACAGTTGTTGGGAACGTCTTCACCGGTTAGTTCTGACTTTCCGAATTCCTCGACTTTCCGACTTTCCCGACTAACGGATGTGCTATCGTTTATGTTTAGGACAAAGCCGTTGCACCTGAACTTGGTGGCAACGAGGATGAGGACAATGATGTCAACCTCGATGACTACATCAACACTGGCGCCTGCAAGGATGATATGTACATGCCTCATGTGGATGAAGAACCCTTCCGCGACCACCGCGGTCAAGCTGCTCGTCCCACTTCATGCACACAACGCCTGGCCTTCACGCCTCCGGATGCCGGCGATCATCAAGCTCCCCCGGGTAACGTTTTCAGCCCTAACACTCTGATGGAAACTGTTAAAGTGGGGTTCACTGCACCCCCACAATCCCCAGAGAAGAAGAACAAGATCAAGAAGCATAGGAAGAGAAAAGGATCCTCCACCTCTGCGAGCCGCCAGCTCCTAAGATCCGGGGTCTTGAAGACACGATTCCACCCCGTGCGGATGGCTTCCCCCGAGTTTATGTAGCTGGTGAACCTATCTTGTCTGGGGACTTGCTCCGCCTCGCAGAAGGACCCATGGTTGCTTTGCAGCAAAGTATCTTGTATCTGGAGGAGCAGCTTCTTAAAGAAAAGCATCCGAGTTACCCGGCGTTCGCGGTCCAGGTGCCAAAGGAGCTGGTGGACTTCGTCCAGGAAGACCCTGCGGATGTGTTCTTCATCGCGTACGAGGAAATCTTCAAACTCTTTCACACTCAACGGCTGGACTATAACATGGTCCGTCTATATGCGCTCGATATGGCGATGAATATCAGGAGAGATGCGACCCCGTACGTCGCGATAGTGGATCCTTACTACATGCGCGACAGCCATCTGGAGGAAGGGTCAAAGACAAGGGAAACGGCCAAGGAGTACCTCGTAAGGGTCATGCTGGCCAACAAGAGGAAGAGCACCCTTCTTCTGCCTTTCTTTTTCGAGTAAGTACACATCCGCTCGCCACCGTCGTATCTTATGCCTTCTTGTACATTTCTTCCATCGCTGATCCTTTGTCCAACATTCCGTTTCAATTGTGTTGAGCAGGGACAAGTACTGCGCACTCATCTCCGTAGCCCCGAGGTGGTCCATTGCCACTTATTTGGACTCGGGGAATAAATCCATGCCGAGACGATACACCAGAATAAAGGGTGTTCTGGATGACGCTCTCGAGACCTATGCCCAAAAGGGCGGCCCATTCCATAACAAGTCGGAATTTTTCACGGATGAAAACACACACAAGTTTCAGCATGGGACCGGATTCCATTGCATCAAGCAACTGGATGGCAGCGTGAAGGAGGCCTACTACGCCCTCCATCACCTTAAAGGAATTGTCCGGGATTGCGAGAAAACGAAGTTTCCATCGGGTCTCGCAGAATACACCAAATCAGAGGATGCTCTCACCGATGCTGATTACAGAGCAGACTTCCATCGCATCCGGCTACAGTTGACAACGATCATCCTCGAAGATGTCCTTCACAGATCAGGGTCCTACCACCACCACAGAGGTATTATATATAGAAGTGCATGCGTAGGGTTATCTATTATATATATGCTATGCTATGAACCCAAATAGGATAGCCATATGATTGTCTTGCCTCTCTACTTAGATGAATAAATTATAATCTATTTTATATCACTAACCTATATATATATCCCAATTTATCTTCAGTGTTGTCTCAGAGGAGTATCGAAGAACGACTAGAGGCACAGTATGACACCAGGGAGTGGAGGACGAAACAAGGCTTTCTACCGTTGCCGGAGCCGCGAAAGTAGAGGACTCCATGATTATGCATGCTCCCGGATCATAGTTAGGCGGCGAACACTTGATTTGTAATGTGTAGTGTGAAATGTTGAACTTTTGGTTGTATATACATGACTAGCTAATTGTGTTTACATTCGGCACTTTTGTGACTATGTGTATATATATGTATCTCGATCGGGCCACTAATTAAGTAATATATATGTGTGATGACATATTGATTAATATCATTGTCTGTTTATATACTTGTCAAATATACCTGTATTTTCTGTATAAACCTGTATAAATACTGTATATATGTGTATTTATACAGTAAAATAAAAAATACAGTTTTTCTGGTTAATACTTCTGTGGCGCACCTTTTTTAGTTTTTGTGGCGCACCACTTTCTGTGGCGCACCAAGGGCAGTGCGCCACAGAAAGACTCTCCATAGGGTCCTGGCGACCTATTTCTGTGGCGCACAGACAGGGGTGCGCCACAGAAAGTTGAGATTCTGTGGCGCATATCCTTGGTGCGCAACAGAAAATATTTTTGTGGCGAGAATTCTGTGGCGCACCAGGCTAGCCCACAGATGCGCCACAGAATTGCAAAACCATGCGCCACTGATAGCATGTTCTGTGGTAGTGGCATATTGAAGATGAGTTAACCCCCCCGGGTATAGATGTGGGACCACTCCCTTGATATGGCCTGCAGCCGCAGCAGCCGAAAGGATTGCGGAAAGGGCCTCCACTACGAAGTTAAATAGAATCGGGGAGAGTGGGTCACCCTGGCGCACTCCCCGCTTATTGCGAAAGAAAGGGCCAACTTCTCCGTTAATGGAGATCGCCGTTTGGCCCCCAGAGACAAGCTGTTGGATTTTGTGGATATATCCTGCGTCGAAACCCTTCCGACGCAGTACCTCAATCAAGAAGGACCAGTTCACTCTGTCGTAGGCCTTCTCGAAATTGAGTTTCAGAAGAACACCGCCCAGCTTGTTTGACTTCAGTTCATGCACTACCTCCAAAAGGGCCAAGGCCCCATCAAGGATGAACCTCCCTTTTAAGAAGGCAGTCTGAGTTGGGCTTATAATTCTGTTAGCAATCGGGTCAAGACGGGAGGCAAAGCTTTTGAGATGATCTTGAATATTACGTTGATTAGGGCGATAGGTCTGAATTGAGTGATCCGATCCGCCCCCAGAGATTTCGGGATCAACGATAACACCCCAAAGTTCAAACGAGCAATATCAATTCTCCTCAGAATAAAGTCATTGAGGATATGGAGGACCCCCAGCTTACAGAGTGGCCAACATTTCTTGAAGAAGGCAACCGGGAACCCATTCGTGTTCACCTTCATGTCCATCACCAGCCGCTCAAGTTCCTCCTCAGAAAAGGTGAGGAGCAAGGAGTTATTCTCCTCGTTAGAAACCCGGGTCGCCCCCGACCACGTGTTGCTGACAAGGCCAAGATGGCGAGGGGCCTCCGTGCCCAGGAGGTCCCTGTAAAAGCTGTAAACGTGATCCTGGATCAGCTTGGAGTCCCAAATTGGGCTGGCGTCAGTTTGCAGCAGGGAGATGTAACATTTTCGACGACGACCATTCGCGACAGCGTGGAAATAAGCCGTGTTGGCGTCCCCCTGGAGCGTCCAATGAAACGACCCCCCTGGCGCCAATACTCTTCCTCCAGCCGGTGAATCTGCAGAAGTTGCTCCTCGAGATGATACCGGAAGGCCCACTCCTCCTCGTCGATCCCCACCGAATCAGCCTTTTGGTCAAGCGCCGAAATCTGGGAAACAAGGTCAAGCTTGCGATTCTAGCCTCCCTACCATATTTCTGCTCCATCCCCTAAGATATTGTCTGAGCCCCCTGCTCATAAGATTCCACCAGTCCACAATGTCACGGCCCCCAGCCGCGGCCATGAGTCTAGTCCATTGGGAGTACACCAGCTCCCGGAAGCCTTCAATCTCAAACCAGCCAACTTCAAAAAAGAATCGATTACTGCGGAAATGGGTGCCCTCCCCGGAGTTGAAAATCAAGGGGGTGTGATCTGAACCCAGACTGGTTTCGGCAACCAGAGAGGCTAAGGGGAAGAGGGCCTCCAGTTCGGGAGAAATAAACACCCTATCTAACACACACCGCACCGGGTTAAGTTGCTTATTGGACCACGTGTACCTAGCCCCCGAGCGAGGTACCTCCGTGAGAGCCCAATTTGCAATGTGGTCATTAAACAGATGAATACGGGGCCAGTTGATTCTATCGTTGTTTTTGTCTTGAGCCCCTCTCATCAGGTTGAAGTCCCCACCCATGAGGATTGGAAAGTGGCACGAGGCGATTTGGGCCG
>QRDG01000146.1:0-33711 GCA_012064385.1 Puccinellia tenuiflora
TTTGCTTGCCTGACCCAGAACCAGCGATCACGGCCAGATCGACCCAAGTAATTTTTGTTAGGTTCTAGGGTATCATGAGCTAGTATCTGTCAATAGAAATTGCGGCCTTCTAGTTTAGTTGCATTGTGGGACGAGCTAATTGCCTGCTAGTGTTTACATTCATAAAATTTAACAGTAGTGGTTCGAATGTAGCCAAGCAAATATCTGTTCATTGCCAGTGTATATGTGTGATGTTTTGTGTGGTTTTAACTGTAGTGGCATTTGTTTGCTATAATATGTGGGTACTCCCATGTGAGTATTTAGAATTTCATGTGCAGTTGCAGTGACTAAAACTTGTTTACGTTGTGCTGAGGCCCCAGATCTTATATTGCTGCTGTGTGGCAATCGAAATTTTGCCAACCTTATTTAAGATGCCTTGACACTGCATGCTGATAACCGTACAGGGTTCAATAGCATTACTGTAGTTGTGTTGCCATGCCTCTTAAAGTTGATTTGGCTTCTCTTCTAGAGGAACAAATTTAACCTCAATGGCTCTATCTGTTGCGACACTCCTATGTTCTATCTGTCTCTTCAGTTATGTATGAAATGTACTAAGATTCTTCTGATCCTTGAATAGGTGAGGAAAGTGGACATGCTTGACGGTGTGACGATCCTGCGGTCCGAGAAGGTCAAGGATGAGATAGTCCTTGATGGCAACGACATCGAGCTTGTCTCTCGCTCTGCAGCCCTGATCAACCAGGTTAAACTTCTCACATCTCTGTTTCTTCTACTGAAAACTCAGCATCAGAAATAACCTTCCTTTTTTTACTGTGAACCTTATCATGTACTCCCTCCGTCCAAAAATAAGTGTCTCAAATTTGACAAAAGTGGATGTATCTATATATAAAACATGTCTAGATACATCCACTTTTGAGCAAACTTGAGACACTTATTTTTGGACGGAGGGAGTATGATATTGTTTATACTTAGCGATGGTGGAATTTGTTTGCATTATGGGTGAACCGTTATTTGTAGATGCTGTAGGATACCTCTCAATAATTATATGCTTCACGCTAGCATGCTGTATCTTTTCTAGTTTAGGTATGACAAGTTCATTACCTAGCCTGATTATGTGGCGGCTGTCATAATGGTATTCTGCTGTACCTGTAGCATTTGCCCTTGTTCGGTGACATGATTTGTTTCGCTCTACTGCTAACTATAGAAGTAGAATATATGTATTTTTGGTGGAACAGTTTCGTTACAATTACTACTGTTGTGCTTACAGCATGATGTGTTGTCCATTCTCTTGATCTTGCAATGATGATTATTATCACTGTCCTGACCATCAATTGTTCTGTTTTTCTGTTCCACAGAAATGCCACGTGAAGAAGAAGGACATCAGGAAGTTCTTGGACGGTATCTACGTCAGCGACAAGGGCGCCATCAAGGAAGAGTAGCAGCGTGATCTGTTATCTACAACCCCCTTGTAGCTGGTAGTAGAAACCGTCATAGAGAGAACCATGTCTTACATTTTGATTGAATGAATCGCAAGTTCATTGTGATTTGTACTGGATCTATCTATCGGAGGTGTTATGTAACTGGAGATGGTGTTCCGTATGTTCTGTTTGTGACATGTTTGATAAGCAAGACATGTGGTCTCTAATCTATGCGTTGCCAACATTTGTGCTTGCCTTAATGGCTTATTACTTATTGATTCCTTAGGCTATTTTTTCCAATAGTAGTTAATCAACATTTGCTTATGTATTAATTCCTCTTGGGTGAGATTGCTTGTTATAAGATGATTTGCAATCACTTGTGTACTGGTGTAATCTAAGTAATATCACAAGGTGTTTGCCTGCACTCATAGTAGTTATCTTTACTGTATTACATATGGGCTTGGGTTATTTTTGTTAAAGCTTGGGTTGTCATCAGACAACATGCTTCCTGAACTTTATCCTTTATATGGTCTCATATAGCAAAGCTGTAGTGGTGCTGAAAATTGACTTGCGTTGTGTTTATAGCATGAACCTTTTACTATGCTGTATCATTGTTTTCTCAATTATTGTGTGAACTAAAAATTGACTATGCAAAAGTACTCCCACGTCTTGTATAAGAGCTGAAAGATGCCTAGTCATGTCAACATGTTGCCTACTGTGTTTTCTTGTCTTGAAATATTGGCACGAACCAAGCAGGCTGTAATCACGAGTTAATTTTCTGGTGCCTATTTGAACTCGAAACTTGAAGCTGTATATGAGCTTGTGAATACTTGGTTTTTTCTTCTGAATATTGCTTAGAGAATCGTATATTTCTTTCTTGAATGCAAGTTGATTGTAGATTATATATCACTTGAGCTTATGCATGATTTGTCAGTCAGATACATAGTGGCCAGTCCAAGTTAACAGAGGGTAAATTGAGTTTGTGTGGCATTTCTCGTTCTGTTATCATGATTTTTTCTGACTAGAATACAAATTACAAAATGGAAATTTATTCATATGGATATAAAGGCATTTAATATGTACTACTGTAGCTTTTTGGAAGAAAAAAAGAAACACGTTGGACCAAATTCATCGTTTTGATTTCTGAGTACACATAATCTTTGCCTATTTGCTTTGTTAGTCTATTTGATATTTTGATGCTTAAAGTGGCAACATATCATGCATAATCTATCTGGATGTCACCAGCAGGACACCGAGATGGCAGAGATTTTAGTGACATCGATCCACTGGTGATGATTTGGCCTTCGGTTATCATAGAGCAGTAGTACTAAGGGCATGTACAATCGTTTAGACGGTGGCCGTCTATAATACTGATCCGGGTCACGTATAGACACACCATACAACGGAGGCTGACGATAAGCAGGCAGCCGCCCGGAGTTCTCGTCGCCCACGATCTGTTAGTTAAACTGTGAAACAGCGACGATGCCTCTACAACGGGAAGGAGACTGTCTAGAAGCCACGATTTGCACGGAAATAGACTGTCTGTATTTCTACAGGACTCGGCAGTTTTCTTTATTTTCCCTCATCCACGTCGTTCAAATTTCTACGTGTACTCTAATACAGACAGCTGACTCAAAGCTATTGTGCATGCCCTAAGTAAGTAAATTCTAGCAACAAACGTACATGGTCTATTAGTTTGCTGAACTGGGATCAACTGTCCCAGATATTAATCGATATCTGATGTTTTGTACAGAAATATGTTCTACGTAGACCAAGAAGCTAGGCATGACACACTCCTTACAAACAATTCACATGATGCAATTCCTAGGATTTATAATCATGTTCTCAAGGCTTGTAAAGATTGTAAGTAGGTCACGCTGACGATACAAAGAGCAGGGCAGAGACACCAGTAACAGAGAGGACCCCAATCTCCAGTTTCTCCTTGTCTTTTTTTTTGGAACTGCGTTGGAGACATGGGTTCAATTGGCTACCACTTCGAAGCACCAACGTTGCTAGCTGCTATATCTAGCTCATCATCCCCACCAATAGGATACAAATTCCACGTAACTCGAATAATGGAACTCGGATAATTAGACCTACAATATGATTCATCAAGTAAACTCATAACTTTTAACAGAAGGTACTAGTACAGAGGAAAATGCATCACAAGAGCTAATCATGACAAATACTAGGAAATGGGCCATCACACAAGACAAGTCGATGTGTTATTCCATCAGCCAAAAGAATAAAAATATTTCTTATGAAACTAATTAAAGAATAATATTTTCTCCTAAATGCTTATTGCATTTTGTACTACCCATCGAGTCAACAATAAACACTACACATATTAACCTTTACAAGCACATGGGTAGTCTCTCCTCCTTTTTCCGGGCTTGAGACCGGCTACACGATTATAAGTGTTACCTTAGAATGGCATAGGCGGAGTTCCCTACCTATCCTACTAAAAAAAGATAAAAAAAAGAACAAATGTAGAAAACACCTACACACCTTAAGAAAGACAAGGATGCCCACATTTTGTTTTACCTTTTTTGATTTTTAGTTTTTTTGTATTTGTCAAATAGTTAAAAGAAAGATACAATCATATATTTTTCATTTTCGAAATTTTCTTCCTAAATAAGAGTTTTCTAAAAAAAACAACTCTAACAACACAAGACAAATAAACTTTTTTATTTGGGTTTTATGATTGCTTAGTTCTTAAGAAAAAGTTAATGGTAATGATAAAGGAAATAAATATTTATTGTCTTATGAGTTTTGGATTTCTTTTTTGGCAATTTTTTTCCAAAACTACTATAGTGCTTAAAGAAAATAAATGTTTTTGTTTATGATTTTTTTTCTTGAGTTTCTTCTGTTGCAAACCAGTCTAGTGGTGAAGGAGACACCATTTTTCTTGGCAGCAATGGAGAAATTAAGCTCAACTGATTCTGAGTAATCAATTGGTCTTGCAAGGCGTGACCACTTGTAAAAGGCTTCCAGATCTCATCATCCTGTAACAATAAAATTTAAGAGTTGTTAAAATTAAGGAGGCAACCGGAGGAAGTAGAGGAATTACATTTGTGATCTTAATCTGGGAACTCAAATCACCCAAAAAATAAATAAATGACTCGTTCCACAACCATGGAATAATAATTGTTAATTGGTCGAATTTAATTATTTGGGTGAAAATTGAAATAATAATAGTAACTAAGTGCAATGTGCCTGATGCCGACATAAATAAGTGGACATATGTGCCGGCATTATGCGTGTGGATGAGTATACAAAATGGAGAAAAATAGAGACCGAGGCGAGTAGTGTACCAGTTTGATGGCATGAACGAAGATAAAACTCTGCAATTCAAGGTTGCACCCCACTGCTCGTGGCAACATCATTGTCTGCCTGTAGGTTAATTAGACATAAGTTAATCCGGCCGGCCGGCAGCAACATCGGTACTATATGCAACCTTGATACGACATGGTTTATATGGGAACGATATATAGACGGGGATGTAGTTGTTAATGTTTGTATCCAGCCATATGTATACCTCTTGGTCAGTACCCGAAACCTCCTCCTCGGATCGACCATCTTGGTCCTCATCATCCTGGAATTGATAAAAAGCAAAAGCAATGAGGGAATAATTATTAGAGGATCATATGCTCGATGTGCCATGGTTTATATGCGAATGATAGAAGAGGATGATAGTATGCGTACCTTTTCTTTATCTGCAGAGGGAACTTCCTTGGATCCATCGTCGTCATCAGACTGAAATTGAGAAAGCAATTAATTTGCTGGGATTAGGAAACAGAGGAATACTCGCATAGGCATAGCCCATAATTAACGGAAATGAAAGGGGAGGAGTATGTACTGTAAATATTACTTACTTGAAACACATATGTATATGATTTAATAATGTAATTAACCTGCGCACATACCTTTTGTTCGTTGGCTGAGCTGGAACGGATTACTCTCTTTATTTCGAGGGTGGGACGGTTGGAGTGGTTTGTTGCCACAATCCTCAGCGCTGCCTCCGCTTCCTCTACCTGTTCACCACTGCAGTTGGTGCAGTCAAGGTAATAAGTGACTTTCTGTAGCAATGGCATATTCCCTGGCACCAAACCGACGGGCATTCCCACGGTAGCATTGCATTTCAATTCTTCAAGCATCGGCAACGCTCCCTCCCCTCCACACAGGATCTCCATATATACACATAAGTATCTCAAGCTCTGGAACTCATCACTACCAACAGTATATGGCGGACAGTCCTCATTGCCATTCAGGAGGCTGAGATGGCGGAGCAATGGAAGCCTTCCAAGGATTTGCACATCCCGCGCTTCCACGACCTCCACGCTTAACCACAGGACGGACAGGTGCGGAACACATGAATAATTGATCCATGAAGGCAGCCTAGGTAACCAAATGCCAGATAGCAACAGCTCACGGAAATTTGAAGGTGGTACCCAGTCTTCCCAGCTGTCATCATGGACATATCCATCCGCCCCATTATAATATATAGATAGAGTCTGGATTTTGTGCATGTTGTGCAGCGACTCAGTCAGAGCCTTGTATGCGCTCTTCTCCATCTCATCGAAATGAATCGCAAGCACAGTCATTTCCGTCAGCTTTCCTAGCTCCGTAACAAAGTTTGGGCACTTGTCCACCGAGTATAGCCGAATCTCTTCTAGGGACGTCAGCTTCCCTATCCTGGACATCACTCTCGTACCCTCCGAGGTACGCAGGCACATTAGTTTTCTTAGCTCACCCACAGAAGGCGGTAATTCTTCTATGCCACTCCCAATTACGTCCAAAGTCTGCAAGAACTTGAGATCATGACCAATATTCTTTGGGAGCTCTGCGACAGGGGTATGGAGCAGCCCTAGGTACCGCAGCTGAACCAGCTTTCCAAGATGCTCAAGATGACAACCTTCCGCAGCAAAATTACAGTTATCAAGAAACAGTACACGTAATACTTTAAAGCTTAGCAGTTGGAGCAGCCTACCATCTGTGCACAAGGTAGCATTAAATGACCTCACGTGCCCCATTTCCATGCTAATATGGTTGTGTTCTGGACTTCTTTTGTGGACAGCTAATCTGCGAATACTTGTGCTTCTACTTGTTGAGCATCTGCTCTGCTCCTGCTCAATATCATGTATGGTAACAAAGTTTAATTCGCTTGACAAGCTGCGGATTAAGTCAAGCACCATATCATGAACACGACAAGCAACCCAGGTTTGGCCATTGCTTCCGTTGACCAACTGAATCATACTTCTATTTACAAGTTGATTGAAATAGCTCTCCCCAACTTCAAACAACCTTAGCCCTTGTTCACCAGGGAGAAAACCTTCCGCAATCCAAATCCATATCAAGTCATGTTTAAATATCAAATAATCTTCTACAAACATGCTTAAGTGTAATAAACAAGTCTTTAGACAAGACGGGAGATCATAAAAGCTATAAGACAGTATCTTTCTCGTGTTCTTAACAACTTCGCTGTCCTCGTGCCCAAATCCAATCGAGTCATAGACCTTCGACCAGTCCTCCTGCCGTTTACCAACGAGCAAGCTAGCTATTGTGATGATAGATAACGGCACACCACCACATTTCTTTAAAATTTTATCGGACACTTTATCAGATAGAACATCAAAACTTATGCCTTTATCACCACATATTCTTGTATAGAATAATTTACTTGAGTTATCATCAGAAAGTGGTTTTATGTTGTAAACACCACCAACCTTTTCAGCAACTTCACAAATACGAGTAGTCGCGATTATCCTACTTCCACTGTCATGA
Organism: Puccinellia tenuiflora; assembly: GCA_012064385.1. Lineage (NCBI taxonomy): Eukaryota > Viridiplantae > Streptophyta > Magnoliopsida > Poales > Poaceae > Puccinellia > Puccinellia tenuiflora. The sequence goes on from QRDG01000146.1 coordinate 7,200, forward strand.
TCCACCAAAGCACATTTAATCATTTCCCATGTTGGTGTTTCCCATACATCATCAATAACTATCAAGTACCTGATTATATCAGAATCCAAGAGACTTAAATGAGTAAAAGCTAACAAGATTGTACAGTATCCCTTAAAACAAGAAGCATGACAACTCCCAAGAGCTGCATAAAGGCCTGACGGTAACTTTTTAATGTCAAGGTGTTAATAATAATAGTACAAACTAACTAAAAGATTAGGAATTTATATTGGATGGTCATTTTTCAAAAATTTAATGCTCATTCCCATTCATAACTCTAACATGGTGAATTTGAACAAAACAATTCCAGTTGGAGCAGTAGCCTTAGGTGTCCCTCATGTACAAATTATGTTTTTCTTTTACTAAATTTCGCTGAGCTAATGCTAAGTCAGCAACTTAGAAAAATTAAAGTGATCAAAATATTGCCACACATAATATTATGTGCTATCAGGTTCCAATCATAGTTTGATTATACAATATTACCACACGCATATCATGATATATAACTTTTCATCCAACATGGCACCAAAATACAAGTAGCATGAAAAATATTTGACACAATGAAGGTATAGAATATGGCAGAGGGTGGTAATGAATACCTTTTGTTTGCAAGGAATTTCTGCAGCTGGTTGATGAGTTGTCTTTCATCCATCGTTGATGCAGAGTTATACATTTGCAAGTCAAATTCAAGGAGAATATCCTTGAGAACTTTCTTTATGTCAGGATTTCGACCCACCGGAACAAAACCTGCACAATCAAATTTCTTCTCAAGCTTATCATACACTGCTTTAGCAAGAGTTGTCTTTCCCAATCCTCCAAATCCAACAATGGAGACAGTTTTGAGTTTATTCTCTGACAGGTCCCTATGGTCACACAACACCTCCATTAGCTCATCCATCGCCTTATCCATGCCGACAAGGTCAGACACCTTGTTGTACATGGACAAGAGCCGTGGGTCGACCTCCGGTTTGGCATTAGTATTACCAATAATATCTTTGTACCTGTCATACCGTTCCTTCACCTCCTTAACTTGGATCTTGACTTCTTTGATGTCACTGGCTATTTCACGACGAATCTTGAGCTTGGTGACCTTCTTGCATGTCTTGTTGATGAACCCCAAGAATGTGTGGGGCTTCTCCGGTTCAAGCCCCTCGACACGCACCATGAAGGAGTCGAGGCTGTCCTCGATTGCATAGGACAGCTCCCTGACATCATTCGCCCAAATCTTGACCACCGGATCAAGCTGGTCCAGCGGCACATCAGACACCTTCACAAGTGCAGCTTCAATGATTAGGAGCTCGTCCCGGAGGTCCTTGATCCCCTTCTTCAAGCCCTTCTGCAAGTCGTACTCCTCAAGGAGCAGCTCGCCCAGCTTGGGAAGGAGAGAGCTCATCGCCCCAGTGGCGAACCCCATGCTCGACTCTCACCCTTTCCCTCTCCCTCTCGATCTGACTCTTCCTAGATTGCTGGCTACTTCTTTTCACAAGCTCTCTCTTTGCAAGTATGTAGCCTCTAGCTGTATATCGCTCTCTCAAAAGCTTCATTACCTCAATTCGTGCACAATATATTTTAGTCTCCTCTAGATCTGTGCGAAATATTTACTATATCGGGGTACTACCAATGGGCGTTTGTCTAGAGGAAAAGGACCGCTCCCTAACAGTTAATTATAATTAGCGCCTGCAAAGCTTCTCTAGATCTGCGCAAATTTGTATTTCCCCTAGACAATTGGCCCTTATAAAAGATGAGTGTCAGACATTGCTAGACTTTGTACAGATCGATCTAGTGAATTTACTAGCAGAGGAAACGGCCGGTGCCAAGATAACTTAAACAATCGGCCTGACCGACCTTTGCACTAATCCATTAGATCTTGATCCATGTACGTGTTACGGTGTTAGTGCCAGGCAGGGAATAAGTCAAGATTTTACACATTGGTCAAACACAACCGCAGTTGCTAAGAAAAGATGCGCAAACGTAACTACTCCCTCCGTCCAAAAATAATTGTCTCAAATTTGTCAAAAAGTAGATGTATCTATACATGAAACATGTCTAAATACATTCGCTTTTGTGCAAACTTGAGACACTTATTTTTGGACGGAGGGAGTATATTACTTAGGTAGCTGCTTCATACTTGGCTTAGCAGGTAGACTGAAATCAAATACTGAACAGTACAAACACATTGTATTTAGGCTTCATTACAGGAAACACGGTACAGGGAAATGCAGGAAGCACAATAAACGTGAGGGCAAAAGGGCAAGACCTCTACAACTACAGTACTGTGCAACTCTTGAAATTTTGTTATGCATAAGGACTTGAATGGTAGACATCATGAACATGACACAGCGAACTTTTTATAATTCCTCTCATAGTGCTTCTTTCACTTGATGGTATTTACCGGGAATCAATAATGGTAGTTCTCTAAGACCTTCCCGAGCAATTGTTAGGCGACACTTCGGATAGTGCTGGTGCAGGTCCTAGCATATCACCATCAGCTAAGATGTCCCAGGGCCATACACAACGGATCGAATTTACAATTAGGACCAAAATTACAGATGATATAGCGAGAATAGAAAGTGCATATAGGTTATTTATGTCAGCAGCAAAAACAGAGGATTAAGCAACATTTTCATCATGTGTAATGTATTTAAATTCAATCATATGTGCTGAACATTGCAAGATAATCTAAAACAATTAGCTTAAATCTGCATTTTTGGTAGGCACCGCAACAGTTACAAAACCAAAGGTATACTTTAAATTTGCAAGCGCATGCCTACCACACTGCACTGACCATGGAACATGCCAGATTGCTTTTGTCCCACCATGCACAACACCAAGAAAAATTCTAAATAGACCAATTGTGAGAAAGAAAGGTAGGAGAAAATTTCTAAATAGACCTATTGAACATGCCAGCACATAGGACAAGGGCCCATCGGTTTGAAAGTTGTTTGGTCTCATAGGTTTATTCATAGCTGGTTGAGCACAATGGTTCATCAGTTAGTCTCATGGGAAGAAAATAAGAGAAACGAATCTAAATGTATTGGAGGATCTACAACCAACATGCATGCATGCATGAGAAAGAAATAAGAGAACCGAATCCATATGTATAGAGGATCTACAGCCAACATGCATGAGGAAGAAAATAAGAGAACCGAATCTAGATGTGTTAGAGGATCTACAGCCTACATGCACGGAAGCTACAACAGAGTACACAACACAAACATGCATTGGATGCGCCAAGTTCATAATATTCAATGTAGGTCATTAGGATGTGTAACCAAAACCAGCGTAGAACTTATTTGAAGGGTGTTAAACTGTCTAAAACAATTGCATTAAAAATGAGACATTTGTGGTTATATAGTGGGTAAAATTCTGATCAGTATCACAGATTTTATCACAGATTTAAACCATTGTATCTAGAACGAACCACTACCTGATAGTGGTTATATAGTGGGTAAAATTCTGATCAGTATCACAGATTTTATCACAGATTTAAACCATTGTATCTAGAACGAACCACTACCTGATTCAGTACATCAAAATTAGTTACATACAAAGATGATCTAATGACTGTTAACCAACTAACCAAAAGAGCATGCACGCTAAAACCCTAAGCGGTCGCACTAAAGTCACATCTGACGGCCCCTCTTTTCTTTTACCTTGGTTCCTCCTGACCAGACATTATTATGCAGCAGAAAGTCCAATTAAATTTATTTCACTTCGAAAAATAATAATGGGCAGAAGCATGTCAACCAGGTAAAAACATGGAAGAGGATGGCAAAACATGCAAACCAAATTTATTATTTACACTTCAATAAGAATTAAAATCAGATAAAAAGAGAAAACTCTAGAAGATAGTGAACATCAACTACTATTACCTCATGAGAAGGGATAAACTGGTGAACCAAAGCTTCATGACAGTGAAATAAAAGTTGAATGGCCAATCAGCACGTGCTTCTGTTGCCAATATAAAACAAATCACAATGGGAAGCTAGAAAACATAAATCGTTCCGATCAGCCAATGTGACATCCTTGTTCTCTTATTTCTATGCCTTCTTGACTTTCGATTCCTCTGTAAATGCAGCATAACCAAACATATATTGTCAGCAGAAAATCAATTTCAGAGTCGCATACTGAAAACAATATTAGCCTGCATAATAACATAAAACTAACCTAAAATACTTTGACTCTTTTAGTGTTCAGCCATACAGCTAACCATACAAAGAACTGAATGCATTTACTAAGTCAAACGAACCAACCCACCATATTAGCATCATATAAAAATAATCAAGCGATAGTGGTAGCTACTTTCATCTAGGAACAAATAAAAGTATAAAACACTCCAAGCTAGCTCGCAGCATTAGAACAATCCTTAAATCACCGGCAGCTACCACCATATCCTCTTGCACAAAATTGCTAACTCACCGTGACAACTTTTCATGGATTTTACCCAAAAAACTTCAACACGAGGTTTTTTAGTACTGGTGGGACCGTGGGAGTAGATTAGGTTCTCAAATCTTTATGTCATACCACAGTTTCTAGCAGATGGACATAACACATCATACATATCAAATTCTGCTAGTTACAAATCATTTTTCCAACAAACAAACTTCAATTAAGTTGAAGCAGAAACAGAGTACCCAAGAATGTAGCCCTTCCAAAGAATCCCATAACAAACTCAATATGATAACATATTTGCTAATTAGTATTCAGGACCAATTTATTCAGGACCAATTGAACACACACAAAATGTACCTGTCCAAATATGAAGTTGCTTCTCTCTCGAATCAAACCCACAGGCTGGCATTGGAAGAATAGACAAGCCAATGGTTACGACCTAGAAGACGAAGTGAAGAGAGTAAAAGATAATACAGGAATGGGACTTAATGCAGTCTGGAAAGAGACACTTACAGTTTTTGTGCAAGGAGTGCGTGGACCCTTTATGATATAAATTATCTAGATTATCTAGTCTCCTGAAGTTGAAATGACAATAGAGATTACTGATTAAGTTGAGTGAGAGAAGTCAGGAAATTCTCTTGGGATATGCTACATGCATGTGCAGTGAGTTAGGAATAACAGTGTTACCTGCTGGAACCCAAACATGATATTTGCCCATTTTACACGCCTGGTGATGATCATATTCGCCATTGACAGTAGAGGGTTCAGCTTGGCCTAGAAATGCATGCACATAGAGACGATTATTCCAGCAGCTATACATTGTAGAACTGTACACATTAAGTTTTTTGGCCTAGAAATGCAGCAAAATGAAGTAGCAAATATGCTTGTAGGATTGGCTATACTGTTTTCCCACCAAAAGGTTGTACATTTTAATTTATTTGGTCATTCGTTCACCAAAGTAGTCTCTGTATGCATGGTCTGATGGAGCAGTTGCAATCAGACATAACAAGCTGCAGTCAGTCAGAGAATTCCGCTTGCCTGTACGCGCGCGAGGTCCAGTTCTTCTCCATGCCAGCAGCTCGTCGACCGTGCGTCTTCCTTGCAGGCTGCTCGTCAAGCCCTCGCCATCTGGCCCCGCAGCGGCGCCACCTTGAAGTTCACAGCACGCGGCGTCCGTAAAACTGCCAATCAGCAAGACCGGGCCACCGCTCGAGACTGTACACCTCCTCAGCTTCTTGGCAAGCAGCATCCCAGTGCCGCTTCTTCGGCTCCTCGGACCATATCACAGGCTTGGGAACATCGATAGTGGTAGCTACTTTCATCTAGGAACAAATAAAAGTATAGAAGAGAGGAGAGGCATGCAAACACTCCAAGCTAACTCGCAGAATTGCAAGAATCCTCGAATCAATGACTTGTTGCACTCTTCAGAGTCCAAGTCAATCCATGTTCCATTGTTTCTGAAGCCAAAAAAAATACCAAGCTACGAATGAGTAAAATTTTATTAGCTTGGTATACTGAAAAATGTTTGTTACTCTCAATACAAATTGATGAGAAGCCAAAATTGTATGTCAGCTATTGATCATTTTGAGATTCTCTCTCACAATTTGGAACTAAATGTCTCTCGTCATTTTGAGAAAGCCAAAGGGGAGATCACAATTACAAAAAATTCTCTCTCCCTTACTCCTTCTTTCCGACCAGATCAAGAGCCAGAAATCCTTTCTCTCTCCAAGCAGATCAAGAAGAAAGAACCAATAACTTCTTTCTCTCAATCTGAGCAAACCAAAAAGAAAAAGAAAAAATCATCCTCGTCCTCACTCGCTCTCCCTGTCAGCACCTCTCTTTCCAATCTCGTGTACCTAGACAAATAAATGATGGAGAGCGTCAGTACCTTGGCGGGAGCGGAGATGGAGCCGGACGGAAGATGGGGGGCGGAGAAGGCAGCCATCATCGTCGGGCGCCCGTAATTGGGGAATCGCTATTATTGGTGGAGCGGAGCGGCTGACTAGGAGCTGGTCGTCGCCGAAGCACCGGCCAAGAGCCACCAGGGGAGCACGACGGCGGGGATCCAGATCCGCCGGCGTTAGGCTCCAAAACGATTCAGAAGGTGATGAGTTCAGAGAAGGGGATGCAGTCGATTCAGAACTAGGATGCTGTCGTTCCAAATTCCAACAGCAAGGTACCTGAAGATTCTGCCTAAGGAATGGAAGCCTCAGATAAAAGCAGGGCATGTGCATCAGTAACCTACACTATCTCTTCACAATTTCAGATAAGGTTGTCTCATCGCCGAAAGTCGAAACTAGAATGATTATACCTAGATATAGCATGATAAATCAAGTGAAAAGTTATAACTTCAAAGAGAATGTGTGATACACGTGAATATATGAACCACAATCGCTAATTAAAATGGGCCAGTACACAAGATAAGAGGACATTTGGATTCTGTAAATGAATAGTTCAAGTAACTGAACGGAAATACAGAGAAGAACTTGGAGAACATATAGGACGGTTAATGTTTAAAAGAAATAGTTAAAGAATGATTATTTTTTTCTGAAAAGAACCTAAATTCTCAAATGTCAAGTGTAACACTGTAACCAACGGAATGGATGAATACCATTTGAATAAGTGATTAAGAGCTTCAATATGACTACTAATTTTAATATAGAATACTGGAACTTTTTTCGATAAAGGGCGCGCCAAGATACAAATTTTTCCACCGGGCCTGGCCTCTGCATAACAAACGATGTGCATAGCCAACTAGTCCAACATAAAAGGTTTATCAGACGAATTACAAGAATGACATGAGAGATTATAAAAGCCTAAAGAGATGAAGGCCCGATCTGAAGACTATGCCGCCATCCATGTGAGACAAAAATATTGCTCACCTTATCCTCCAACCAGTGGTGGAGGACGGAACAAATTTGAGATAGTACGAACATTAAAAAAATGAAAATACCAAAATAGTGGAGAGTGGCGATATGGAGCTCGCGCTACCAGGTAGCCCCGTGTTTGAATAATTCAGAATCGATATTTTTAGTTTTCAAAAAATTTGGAAAAAACTAAAAGTTGTAGATAATATCGATATCTTGGTAAAAAAGACACGTTGTGCTAAAACAAACAAAACAATTGTTTCTCTTAAACCTTTATTGCATTTTCACTATCCGTTGAGTCAATAGTTCAACACAATATATACCAATTACCCTCTGTGATCACATGGGCAGTCTCTCCTCTTTTTTCCAGGCATGAGACCGGCTACACGATTATAACGATTCACCCTAAAATGACACAGGCGGAGTTCTCTGCCTACCCCAAAACAACACACCTTAAAAAACATTGAATACCCTATTTTCTCCAAAAAAAATTTAAAAAATAATTAAGATACATAAGGTACACATCTTTCTTTTTACCATTTTCGAATTTTTCATGCTAAACTGAAAACTTTTCTGAAGAAAACTACTATTTTCGGTTCACCTGAATTTTAGTTCTGTTTCGTCAATATTATTTCCGGCTACCGTATTTTTGGGTCACTATTATTTTTTGTTTCCTCGTCATTTTTGGTTCATTATTATTTTCGGTTCACCTGAATTTAATTCCTTTTCGTTCACTATTATTTTCGGTTCACTATTATTTTTGTCACAAGCATTTTCGGTTCACCCAAACTTTATTTCTTATTTGTTCACTTCTATTTTTGACCACTGTCATTTTCAGTTCATTATTAATTTCGGTTCATCGGTATTTTTGGTTCATTATGATTTTCAGTTCACCCGATTTTTAGTTTTTTCGTTCACTATTATTTTCAGTCACCATTTTTTCAGTTCACCCGAACATGACCCATTTAACCGTGATGTCTGAATTTTCCAATTTCCAGGCCCAGTACGGCTCAGTTTATCAGGTCGTGGCAGCCTTGGCCCGTTTTTTTCGTATAGTGCCATGCCACCTGAGTTTTGTGCTGGCCCAGAAAAACCGCGCCCATAGTGATGCCATGCTTTACTAGCATGATCTTCTTGACTATTCTTGTGTTTTTGCTCGGAACACAACTGCCACGTGAAAGGAGAAGGACATCTTGAACTTCTTGGACGGTATCTACGTTGGTGAAAAAATGATGCCATCAAGGAAGACTAGGCACATGACTTGTTCGCATTCGCTTTTTAGCTGGTAGCACCATAGTAGAGACCCTCCTAAGAAGGATGCTATCCAGACCAATATCTAGAGCTGTTTTTTTTTCATTATTATGAGTGAATCGTCACAACGACATTACATTCTGGGCTGGATATAGCCTAATCGTTTCATTTGTGAGATGTTTCGTAAGCAAGACCTGCAAATGTTTTGTCACAAAGGCTGATTCTCCATGTTGTGTCGAATATTATGTAAAGGTTGGATTACATTTGGAATTAAATTTGTATTAGGTGTGGATAAAATACGTGTAGTGTTCGAATCAGACACTAGCTAGTAGTCTTGGCCTCCTATAAAATGTGGGTGGTGCCACACGATGTAACATGTGAAGACTTGATAGCAACAAACACACATGGGAAACCGGTAGATTGTGTCGACATTTTGTGTGGCCAGATGTTGCGGTAACTGAGAGCGCATGTAGTCATGTGATGCATCCAAAATGCATCCACTTTTCTAAGCACTTTGTCTCATAATTTGCTCCGAGATCCTTCCATATTTGAATAAAACTGCTGACTCTGACGTTGTTTTTTAGCAAAGTCTCTCCTCTGGCTATTTTTGCAGGAAATAAAATCGGGGAAAAATACCACGTCAGTTTTTCTAGAAAAGAAGCACAATGGACAAAAGGATGGACACGAGGGGGTGCCGGAGGGCCAAATGAGGTGGCCCGACGCGGCCCCTGTACCTGGCCGTGTGGGCCCACCCCAAATGGGCCTCGGGCACCGTCTCGCCTCCGTTCTTCAACGTACCCCTTTATATACGAGTAAAAACGCTTGCCCTAGGGAGAGAGGAGCTTTCGCGAAACACACTACCGCCGCCACCACGTTCTTCGTTTCGGGGACAGATTGATCCAGGATTTCTCCTCCGGTGGAGGGATCCGGAGGCCGTCTTCACCACCATCTTCACCGCCTTCATCTCCATCGACCATGAGCTCTTTCTCCATCACCATGTGTGAGTAGTTTGCTGTAGGCATGTGAGGTGGATGGGGATTGGATGAGATTGACCATGTAATGCTACCCATTGTTCGATAATCCTAGGGTTTATCTTGAGGATACTTTTGTATTGTGTTGGTGCACTTATGCTATGTTTAATGCTTGCTACTAGGGCCCGAGTGGCATGATTTCAGTACTGAACTTATTTTCTTCATCGTATAATTGAGTTTGGTATTTACCTGCAAAGTGTATCACCTGCTATTGTGTTGAACCTGCGAACCCTAAAAGTGACATATAGGGAAAACAAGGGGTAGATGCTTTAGTTTGAGGATCCTATGTGTTTATGGAGTGTTAATGCATTGTCCCGGTCTACACGAAAGGGTATACCTTAATTACCTGTAGTTCCTAGTTGGCCCCAGTGAAATGGGCAGGTAGGGCAATAGATGTTGTGCAAATTCTCTTGGTTAGTACGCACAACTATTTAAGGAACACATACCTACATACATCGGAGTTAGAGAAACACCCCATTGCTAGCTTATTTTATTTTATGATCAATCTCATTCATGCAACACCCTGCTAGGTGTGGAACACATACCTACATACATCGGAGTTAGAGAAACACCACATTGCTAGCTTTATTTTATTTTATGATCAATTATGCCGGAGACTAGGTCATGGAAAGGGATTTGATCACTTTCTGTGAGTTTATGTCTCGGCTGCGTCATGTCAAAGTGGAACCCATAGCAAGAGAAGTTGGCAATGCAGAAAGTATATATTGATATACTAGTTATAAGTGTTTAAGTCAAATTGCAATTGTGGCGGTTTCGATAAGTATTTGATACTCATTCTGTTTTATGAAAACAAAACCTGCTGCTTGAGATTTGCACAAAGGATCTGGGAAGACGTTGCGGAATGGTGGCAATCAAGGAGTTGATGCCGGCAACGATCTGTCTCTACATTTATCGTTTTTTTATTAGAGGATTTGAATGAGTTTTTGTAATCAAATTGAGTGTGATCTTTAAATTAGTGTGTCTCGGTTTCTGAGACGGTTATTCATGTTAAAGACAAGTGGTTGTTCTATTTTCATGAATAATTCTTTTTGATGATCACGTTTTGATTATGAGATTATTGTCCTTTGTTTAAGCTAAACGATGATTAGTTAAACATTTATAAAATATGTGACATACTAAAATATCCAAAACTTAATAATGACAATTGTTTTGGTCGTGCTAAATATTGAATAAACATTTTGATGTTTTATCAATGCGCCTTATTGTAAGGAGTATGACTAAAATGCCACCCTTTGAAAGAGTGCCATGACTTGCCGAAAATAAACACAAATGTTGGTTGTATTTTCAGCAAATGTTAGATGTCATTATTTTGTGTACTCCATCATAAATGATATGAGTAAATCCACTACAAGAATTCCGGTCTATTGCAACAAAATTTATTGCTACAACTATCTTTCGTTGCAATAAAATGCGATATTACCACAAAATTGCATTTCATGGTAATAGGATCTACATATTGCCACATTTTTGTTTCGTCGCACTAAGTCCTTCTTTTGTTGCAATAGAAGGCACGTATTGCCACAAACTGTATCATAGTTGTAATATGTTAGCGATATTGCGACGCTTGCATCGCGTTGCGTGAATTAGTCATTTTGTTGCAATAAAGATTAGGTATTGCAACAAAGTAAACCTCTGTGGTAATATTTAGACATATTGCAACAAATTTGACACGTGGCGCTAGTCATAGATATTGTTGCAAATAAATGTCTTCATATTGCAACAAAATATGTATTGGTTGTAATATGGTGACTTTTTGCCTCACATTCATTCTAATTACTACATATTGCGACAAATGTGCAACCATGGTAATATGTACAACATATTGCAACAATTCCCTAATGTTGCGTAAAAGGAGCAACAAAACATGTATGCAAATTTCTGATAATTATAGATATATATAATTTATATTATTCGAATTTATAGATATTAAGTTATGATTTTTTCAAATTTTAAGGATTTATAGATAAAAACCGGGAAAACTGTTGCCAAGTTAGGCTTCGGGGGGGGGGGGGTCCGAACTCGCGACCTCCACCATGCTAGTCCAGAATCAAACCACTAGGCTATGCGTGTTTGTTTTACTATGTGGATCTGCCTCTACATATCATGTACATAAGGCCTAACACCGCGCAGCAAAAACGGTTAAAAATGCTATGCAATTTTTGGCTCCGTAGGGACTTGACCTCGTGCCCTCCGGGATGACATTTACGTTCAGACCAAAGGGCAAAGCGTGTGTGTGCCCGTCTAGGGGTCCGATTATATATATCATGCACCTAGGGCCGGCCACCGCGCGGTAAAACTGGAAAAAAGTGTTGTATTATTTCGCAACGTGGGGACTCGAATTAGCGCCCTTCGTGATGCAGACCAAGGTTCAGACCACTGCGCTGTGCAAGTGTACGTGAATATACAGGGGTCTGACCGTAAATATCCTTTACATAAGAGGTTAACATCACCTGAAGCAAAAATTCAGAGTTACAGCCTGAAGCAAAACAGTACCAGGCACCATTTTAACAGATCTTCAGCCACCAATTGAGCAGCAATTAGGCTGTATCCCAGCCTGATTTCCAGCAAGAACTGAGCAGCAAATCAACAACACTACATCAAGATATATACTAGGACATATAACAAAAGATTTTAGTAGGACATGAGCTACTGTACTTTTAGATATATGGTGTCCATACGTGATCAACCAAAATCATGGAGACAAAGGAAATTCTTGAACAAAGTATATGAATTAAAAATAAGAGGACAGTTCAGAGATCAGGCCTTCCTCGTTCCGGTAGCGGCGACCGAGTCTTGGCGCTTCCTCGATCCGACAGCGGGGACGGCGTCTTGGCGCTTCCTCAATCCGGTAGAGGCGACGACGTCTTCACGCTTCCTCGATCCTGCAGCTGCAACGGCGCCTTGGCGCTTCCTCGATTCACGACGGCGCTTCATCGACCCGCCAGCGACGACGGCGTCTTGCCGGTTTCCCGATACGCCACCGGAGATGGCATGACAGCGCTTCCTCCACCCGCTAGCGGCGACGGCGTCTTGGCGTTTCCTCGCCCCGGCCTTCCTCGATCCCCCATCGGAGAGGCCTTGTTGGAGCTTCCTCGATCCGGCCACGGCATGGTGGGAAACCTTCTTCTTCTCTGATTGCCTCCAAAATGCGTCGACGGCTGCGGCATGTTGTCCTATAGTACCTATAGCGAGAAAGGGAAGTATTATTGGTGGGGCGCGTAGGTCAAATAGACAAAAATGACAGTGTCACACTAGATCGCCCGTAAATGAAAGTGTCACACTAGATCGCCTGGAAACACTAGTGTCACGTTAGACCGTCCGTAAACGCCAATGTCACACTAGATCGTCTAAAAATGACATTGTCACACTAGATCACCGATAAATGACAGTGTCACACTAGATCGCCCAGAAACACTAGGTGTCACACTAGATCGCCCGGAAACACTATTGTTAGACTAGATTTCCTAGAAATGACAGTGCCACACTAGATCGCCAGAAAACACTAGTGTCACACTAGATCACCCGGAAACACTATAGTTACACTAGATCATCCGGAAACTCTAGATCGTTCGGAAACGACGGTGTCACACTAGATGACCCGGAAATGACAGTGTCACACTAGATCACCTGGAAACACGCTAGATCGCCCGTAAACGCCAGTGTCACACTAGATCATCCGAAAATGGCATTGTCATACTAGATCGTCCGGAAACGACAGTGCCACACTAGATCGCCCGAAAATGACAGTGTCACAGTAGATCGCCTAAAAACACTAGTGTCACACTAGATCGCCCCGAAACGATAGTGTCACACTAGATCATCCGGAAACACTAGATCGCCCATAAATGACAGTGTCACACTAGATCGCCTGGAAACACTAGTGTCACGTTAGATCGTCCGTAAACGCCAGTGTCACACTAGATCGTCCGAAAATGACATTGTCACACTAGATCGCCGATAAATGACAGTGTCACACTAGATCGTCCAGAAATACTAGGTGTCACACAAGATTACCCGGAAACACTACTGTTAGACTAGATTTTCTAGAAATGACAATGCCACAGTAGATCGCCCGAAAACACTAGTGTCACACTACATCACTCGGAAACACTATAGTCACACTAGATCATCCAGAAACTCTAGATCGTTTGGAAACGACAATGTCACACTGGATCACTCGGAAATGACACTTTCACACTAGATCGCCTGGAAACACGCTAGATCGTCCGTAAACGCCAGTGTTACACTAGATCGTTCGAAAATGGCACTGTCATACTAGATCGTCCGGAAATGATAATGGCACACTAGATCGCCCAAAAATGACAGTGTCACAGTAGATCGCCTAAAAACACTAGTGTCACACTAGATCGTTCTGAAACGACAGTGTCACACTAGATCATCTGGAAATACTAGATCGCCCGGAAACGATAGTGTCACACAATATCGTCCGTAAACATCAGTGTCACACTAGATCGTACGAAAATGACACTATCACACTAGATCGTCCGGAAATGATACTGTCACTAGATCGCCGGAAACACTACTATCACTAGATTGTATGGAAATGACATTGTCACACTAGATCGTCTGAAAATGACGGTGTCAAACTAGATCGTGTGTAGCCGTGGTGTCACACTGGATTGTCCGTAAACGGTAGTGCCACACTAAATCGTCCGGTGCAAACAACTAAATTTTTAGAAACAAATTTTAGTAACATTATAATTAGCAGCATATATATTTCATATTGTTTTGAAAATATTACTTTTCCAAATAATTCCATTATTCTAAACATTCCCACCAAAAAGAATTACTTTACCACCACCTAATTTAGATCTACTTAGTTTGCGCCAATATTTTTTAACCTCCCGCTAAAAGGCCTCCGATTTTTTTTGTTCCCACCAAAAAAATAGCGTTTATTTAACCTTCCCGCTAAACACCCTTCATAACTACCCACGATTTTCTAAACCAAATCACGGCGTCTTCACGGGCGATTGGATCTGAGCTCTCTCTGGTTCCTCCGTGCTCACGGCGTCGTAACGGCGTCGACACTGGGGACCACACCGGAGATGTCTCAGGTTATTCCTTCTCCCACACCGGCGTCCCAATTCCTTCTCCCAAATGACCGTCGCTACACTGCGCCCTCTTGCCATCGTAGAATTATCACGCCGACAGCCGCCGACCGCCGTGCAGCACTGCTCACTGTCGCCTCCGGCATGGCTAGGTTTAGGAATTTAGGGAGGACCGTAGGGGGAACTAGGAGGAAGCAGCGGAGGCAGATCAGGATAGCGGCGCCACGGGTGCGCGAGGGTTGCGGATGCGCCGGATCCTGCGCCGGATCCAGCCGGCGGCGGTCAGGGCGCGGAGCGCCGGCCTGGAGACGTTGTGGTCGTCGAGGAGGACATGTCCTGGGTGGAACCCGAGCGCCGGATGCTCTGCGCCAGCACGATGGCGCCGCACAGGTACTTGTCCGACGAGTGCAGCACCATCGCGTACGCCTCGCACGCCGGCTACTGCTGCTGCTGCTGCTGCTGCCGGCGTCCACCGTGACTGACCCTCCCGTCGCCTCCTTCTACTCACTATAAGTTGATCAATTAGCTTCAGTTTTTGCTGCTGTTCATCTGGAGGAGGATACGGAGATGGTGTTCGGTTTTATTTCAGTAGTGTTGTACTAGAAATTCCACTAGCACCGAGAATTGGACAGTCATTTGTTAGTTCCTGGATCGACTAGGATGGCTACAATATGCCCTTAACCAATGATGCAATTGCAGTGAATGTCCATTTGCAATATGTCGTTGAATTTGACTGTGTACTAGAATAGTTAGCATATTTCTTTTCATCAATAGTACATTGCAAGGGGCAATCCTAGCATTTTTTTCTTTTTAAATCCTCTGTTGAACTTCGTGAAATAGTTTACGATTGCAAATTAGGAGTACTATATTGATTTTCACTTCAGATTGCTAATGCATTATTACACTGTCCTCTAGAAGTTTAATTCAGATCTGGGAGGATATACTAGGATAATTTGCATATCCCTTTTAATCTGGAGGATATACTCCAGATTGCTAATGCATTCATGCCGTTGAAAGATTTTCTTGGTGCTGATTTTTTACTTCCATATTATTGTACATGGTCCAGGAGATTTGGAACATTAAACTGTACTATGAAGATGATAATAAAAAACGAAAAGTTCTAGAAGCATCAATCGACAGGACCGACATCTGCTATTTTGAGTTGGTCAAGATGATTAAAGGTGTTGGCTTCTCGGCAATTCATTTCCTGTACTACAAGAAAAAATACCCGCGTGGCAGAGGGCATCTAGTTCACATCGATGAAGACTCTAATGATATGCGAGCACAATAATGAGAAGAGGGTACAGTTGTATGTGTTTATAGAGAGGGCCAACGTTGATGTTGCACCATCAGAGCCTCAGCGTGATGATGAAAATGGATCCACGGGAGTCCATCGAACGTACACTGTCTCAGCTTATTCTTTTCTCCCAAATCTCCTTCGCACAACAGCAGCTTCAGTATAGACTTGAATAGATATTTTTCCTGTCACTTATTTATGCCTGCTTTAAGTAATTAATATTTGTGATTAACATGCAGTTAGGGATGTGCACGCTTCGGAGGAAGGAGATGATGCAGATTACTCCTTTCCGCAATGTACACAACATCCTTAATTCTTAATCACTTATCTGAATGGTACACATTGTTAATGCTGATTCCCTTAATTGTTTTTGTGTTCAGTAAAGAGAGGATTTGTTCTTGTAACAAGAATGGAAAATATAGCAGATTACAAACAACAACATGGACAACACAGATCTGGTAAAATGTTTATGACATTTAAGCTATCTCTAACATTTGCTATAGTCCAGAAGATCCTGGATTGCCTAATCTTCAAAACTGTTAAACCTTATACAGGAACTCAAAAACAATCTGGCACTCATGTGTCTGAAAATGACATGTGTACACTGGATGAATGGTCATCGCATGCTCGCCGCAACCGTCCACAACTACAGAATGGTACTTTTTTTGTTTATGTTTGTGTCCTCTTTTCTTACATTGCTTGCAAACTTGTAAGATTTATGTTGCTTACTTGCATTGCTAAAAGTGCACTTCTATTTGCAGGTGTCTAAGAAGAGGACTGACAAAGAAAATTGTAATCCAAACTTGCAAAATACTTTTTTTAGAGAGCTCGTCCTAATAGGATTCTAGCTCCAAGGCCAAATGTTATTTCCTCAAACATGCTCATACAAGCTGCAAAAATGAATTGTCGAATGTTTAAAGCAATTGTAAGTCACAACCTTGCTTTCTCTACATGTTCACCTGCATTTTATACGTCAATGGCCTTCACAATTAGCTAGCTGCTGCGTGCATTAGCACATGTTGCTCTGTCTCAGAACCATGCTGATTCAACTGGTTAGCTAGCTATTGTGGTGCATTCTTCTTTAGTATATTTGGCTGTGTGGCAGCAGGTTTACCTGCTTAAAGTTACTTAGATGTAAAAAAAATTGATGCAATTTGTTATAATTATTTGTGATGTTGAAGCTAAACAGAAGATGTTGAATGAAATACCCTAGCACAAACCTAGCTAGCATGTCTCTATGATAGTAGGGTCTTAAGGTACTAGTAGTGGTACTGGTTAGTGAAACACAAGCAAGCATGTGCTCTTTGCATAGAGGAGAAAAGGCTTGTTTGGTAGGAAATAGCCACTTGACCTGGGTGATTGATTGGACTAATGGCATCAGTGTCATCAGGGACGACCCGTCCTCTCTCTTTTTGGCTATCAGTTTACTTAGTATCTTCTTCTTACGGGAGCATTAGGGCAAGACTCTTCTGAAGAGGCTAGTTAAATATACCTCATATTGCCTTCATTACTCATTAACTATAACTTTTTTTTGATTTCTTGATAGCAGGATCCGAAGAACTAGCTGGACTGGACTGGACTATAGATCACGGACAGTGTAGTCTTGGCACTTAATTAGGATGGCTAAATTATATTTGAGATTCATTTGATGGATATTTGCTATGAGAATTATGATTATTATGAATCAACATATCATACGTATGGTTTTGAATATTGTAATTGACGGTTGCAATAGTCTATTACCACAACCCACTTTCGTTGCCACATGTTAGCACTACGAAAAATATATTGTTGCGTCAAATCTCATTCGCCACGCCTAGCTGTTTTGTTGCACTAGGATGTCTCAACGAAGCACTTTATATTGTCGCAATAACTTGGCACCACAAATTTTTTGTTTGTTGCGATAATTATTTGGCACCACCAAACTTAGTTTTGTTGAAATAGCGTATTGCCATGAAAAGATTAAATTGTCGCAATAGTTTCTCGCTACAAACATTTTGCCCGTTGTGATAACTATTTATCACCACCAAAACGAATATGTTGCAATTTCCTGTTACGACGATTGGAATGTTCGTTGCCATAGTTTCTTGCCACGATTGACTATTGCCACGGAAGAACATGCGCCACGAAACGAGCGTCGTTGGCATAGGTTGTTGCCACAAATGTCTATCGCCACGAGCTATCAATCTCCACGATTCGTTACATGTTGCATTAAAGCTATCTCCACAAACCAAATTGTGGCATCAGGTGAGTGCTGCCACGGGAAAAAATGTGGCAACTTGCCGCATGACTGTTGCATTAGCACACTTTATTGCCACGTTTGTTTTTTCGTGGCAATAACCTATTACCATGCGTCCAGTTGCAACGGCTGCCAACGAATGTCGTTTCGTGGCAATATGTGACTATTGCCACAAATCGGCATATATTGCCACAAACGATTTGTTGCAATAGACCGGAATCCTTGTAGTGATCGATGTATTTGTTCAAGTTATGATATTTGATGAGATCAAATAAAATTCTGGAGTTTAGGATATTAAGTTAACAAGAAAATTGAGTCTTTATGATTTGATCAAAAGAGACAAAATATTTGAGTTATATGTTAGTATGTGGACTTGTGAAAAGTGTTATCACAAATTACAATGTTTATAATATTTCAAAGGCGTTTGATATGTCCTAAGATATTGTAATCACACACTATTTGATATTATGTGGTATGATAAAATAAAAGGGGTTTTTCTTATTAGGGTTTATTTGTAGCATTTAGATTTATTTGATAAACACTCTGTTTTAAATAAGGGTCTATATAATGATTTGCATTTCGCATATGAGTTATGTGAAACAGTGGTTTCAATAATTATGGGATAATTAGAAACTATTGCAAATAAAGTTTGTAGTATATTCATATGTGATTATGAATAGAGATTCCACAATGAGAGACTAAAAGGGACAAATCAATTGTTGGTTGTGTTAAATGTTTTAGTGGATTTATCGTGAAAAGGTTTCATGGATAAAAGAATTGTTGGAATGAAATTGAGAAGCTAAAAACTTGCTTGTTTATGTATCGAGTGGCACATATGTAAAGTGCTATGTTGGTTAAAACTTGATACATGAAGGAATTAATGATGGTGATCATTGAATTTTGGTTTAGCTTGTAGAAAGAAAAGTAGGATTCAAGAATATAAAATTTTGTCAGGTTACAAAATAATATTCATGATTTACTTGTCATGTTGGAGAAACAAGACATACCTACGAAACTACAAAGAAGAAATAGAAGCCTTAAATACGAAAATGACTGAGAGTCATCCTATGTTAAGTTTAAATCACAAAGTAATTGTTACTTGATTTTGTGAAAGCGTTGTTTCACATATTTATTCTTCAAAAGGGTTTGTAAGGAATAAATAAAACTTACTGGACAAAGGCACAAGAGTTAAAGCTCTTTAACATATTCAATGTTGTTAACTACATGGTGTAGTTGTGCTTAAGGTCAAAAAGGATTTATGCTAGCAAAGTACTAGTATTCGTATAAAGAGTTCTCGATATTAATAGTTAATTAAGAATTTTGGAGGTGTCCAAAATATCGAGAAAATACACGAGTGTGATCTAATTAAGATATGTGGCGACATATATTAAGTTAGACCAGAAACTATTTTCCAAGATCAAAATATGTGGTGACATATGTTTGAGTGGGAGCTAGTTAAATCATGGTCAAATATAAGGATACCATATTTTTGAGTGGGAGCCAAAGTGGTTTCAGAATTTAATATGTGTATGGTGTATATTTGAGTGGGAGTTTACAACATCTTGTTTGAGTGAAATAGAGATTTCATAAATGTTGTAAATATTTCAGGAACCAAAATGCATAACTTGTGAAGTTAATTTGAATGTCAAATATCTATGGAGATAGATGCGTATTTTGTCGATAAATAAGTCAGGAACCAACGTATAACTTATGAAGTTAGTTTGAACGTCAAATATCCATGGAGATGGATGTATCTATGGAGGATAGATATGTTTGATAACATTATGTCAGTATGTTTTACCTAAGTAAGATTTTGAAGGAGTTCAAAATGAAACAAGATAAGAAAGGTTCATCTGCTTGTGAGAAATAGGTGAAACATTGAGTTGATAACTCAGTACAAAATTGATGGTTGAAGGATATGTTGGTATTTGCTATGAATGGTTCATAGGTCTAAACATATAAGAACCATGTGTTTGTATTTGACGATATGTGACCCAAGTTCTTGGTTAGAATAACACGTTAAGTGAGGAGTCATTTTTCACGGTGTTGAGATAATAGAGTCTAGAGATTGGTAGACTTGGTTGAAGTCATAAAACCAAACTAGATTGGAAATCTCATAAAGGCAGAAGCGTAGCGAAAGTATGATCGGAAATATCGAAGTGAAAAGTATTGCACTGTCGATTTGTGAGTCTACAACATATAGGAGTATATGATTAATTCAAGGATTAAAAGATATGATATTGTGGTTTGAGAAATTTTATTTCAAGACTGAGTGAGTTCCGGGTGCACATGCTATGTGAAAATCCTCTTGACTGATCATACGTCATGTAGGCATGGAAGGGAAACGAAAATCTCACTCTATAACCAAATATATTATATTCGTCATATGATGATGAAATTATCATGTGATGATAAGAGGTTTATCATGTGATGATAAAGTAATGTCAAATTAGGTGACATTGACGCAAAGAACATAAAGAACTGTATAGTACAGAACACGGACATAACCTCTTCCACGAGCAAACATGATCAACACTGAGACTCCATGAGTGTTAGACACCATGAGTGTTGGATCGAGAAAATGTAAACTAGATTATTGACTCTAGTGCAAGTGGGAGACTGTTGGGAATATGCCCTAGAGGCAATAATAAAATGGTTTATTGGCATATTCATGTTTATGATAATAGTTTATTATCCATGCTATAATTGTATTAACCGGAAACATAATACATGTGTGGAATATAAACAACATGTGTCCCTAGTAAGCCTCTACCAGACTAGTTCGTTAGTCAAGAGATGATTAGCATTTCCTAACCATGGACTTGTTGTAGTCACTTGATAACGGAGTCATATCATTACGAGTAATGATGTGATGGACAAGACCCGATAATAAAGAGTTGGAATTGATCGTGTCACACAAGTTTCATTGCCAACACTTTTAGTATGCCAAGTATAGTTTCCTTAGACCATGAGATTATGTCACTCCCGTTTACCGGAGGAATACTTTGTGGACATCAAACGTCACTTCGTAACTGGGTGATTATGAAGGTGGCTTTCAGGTATCTCCGATGGTATTTGTTGGGTGACATGAATCAAGAGTGGGATTTGTCCTTCCTTGTGACGGAAAAGATATCTCTGGGCCCTCTCGGTAATATAGCATCAGAAAGGTTGCAACCATGTGATTAAGTGTTAATCACGGAGATCCTATATTATGGACGAGTAAAGAGAATTTTCCAGGTAATGAGATTGAACCAGATATGGAGATATCGACGATCAAATCTCGGGCAAATTAAATATCATGAGACAAAAGGGAATCGTATACGAGATTAAGAAGCTCCGGCATCGTGGTTCAATCGATAAGGAACTTCGTTGAATATGTAGGAGTCAATATGGGCATCCTGGTCCCGCTATTGATTATTGATTTGATCATGTCTGCATGTTCTCGAACCCGTAGGGTCACACACTTAACGCTCCGATGTAGCTAGGGTTAGCGATGAGATAATTGATGGTATGAACGAATGGTGATTCGGAGTCTTGGATGAGATCCTACACATCATGAGGAGCTCCAGAAAAGTCCGGAGATAAAGTTTCATATAAGGAAAGTGGTTTCCAGGGTTCCGGAAAAGTTCGGGAAAATTCCGGCTAAGTACCGGAAGATTCTAGAAGGTTCCGGAAGGTTCCGGACAGCCCCACCTTTTGGGGCCACGAACCTAGAAGGGCCCACATGGACCAAGGGGAGGTGCAGCAGCCCACTTGGGCTGGCCGCACCCTCTAACTAAAGGCCCATGCGGCTGGCCCATGGGAGGCACCCAAAAACCCTAGGGGCTGCCTTGGGGGGTAAGTTTCCTCCCTTGGCCGGCCCTAAATGGGTTTGGGACGCCCCCCACAGCCCCCTCACGCCTATATAAGGAGGAGGGGAGGGCTAGGGTGCAGCACCCTTGTACCCGAGCCGCCGGCCTCCCTCTCCTCTCCCTCTTCTCTCCTGCAGCTGCTTGGCGAAGCCCTGCAGGAATTTCTCCACCATAAACGCCACCACAACCGTCGTGGTGCCGAGATCTATCTAGCCACTCCCTCCTTGCTTGCGGGATCAAGAAGGCGGAGTCTACATCGAGCCGTACGTGTGGATACCGCGGAGGCGCTGCTCGTGCAGTGCTCCATCAGATTGGATCGCGTGGATAATACATCTCCTCGCGACTAGATGAGTCTAGTTGCGGGGATCGACTAGCCAACCCCTGCACCGAAAAAATGCGTTGTTGATCTTCAAGGGTAAGAGATTGGATCTCACCTTCGCTACCTTCGTCTAATAGATCTAGATCCTTGGGGTTTATTCCGCTTGCTGCGTAGGAATTTTTTTTTGTTTTCTATGTTGCGACCCCTTCACGTGTTTCGTGGAATACGCAGGGATCATTATGGGCATCCAGGTCCTGCTGATGATCATTGATCGGAGAAGTGTCTCGATCATGTCTACAGTATTCCCGGACCGTAGGGTAACACACACTTAATGGTTTGATGATGCATAGGAGATACTTTTCGAATCATCGGAATCACCGGAGAAAAGAGAAGAGGAACCGATGGGGTTCCGAGTGAATCCAAAAGGTGTTCGGATTGATGCGAAAGGAGTTTCGGAGCAACGGGAATTAAATAATATGCATCTAATATTAATTAAATGAATTAATATTTAAATAAATATTTTATTTAATTATTTTAGGGTTCCACCTCTCTCTCTCCCTCTTGCTCTTCCACAACCGTGGCTCTAAGAAGAGTTGCACACGTGGGAGATCACCTCCCTGCTGCACACCGTCGTGTTGCGGGGATTCCGGTCCAAAGAGATCTAGTTCAGCATTCTCGGCTGGATCAGAGAACCAGGAGTCGTCATCGAGCACCGTACGTGTGTGAGCCTTGGAGGTGTTGCTTGTTGTGGTGCCTGTCGTCGTGTGGGGATCAACATGACCTTGTGGTCGGCTATGAGTACTACTACATCATCCACGTTCCCTGATTGGTAAAAGCTTTCGGTCTATGAGGGTACGTCGCCGAAATCTTCCCGTTACCACATCACTCCTAGACAGATCTTGGCAGTTGCCATACGCTAGTTAGAAAAATTATTGCTTTCTGCTACGAGCCCTTCAATAAAAATATTATAAGACTATCTATCAGAGTATTTTTTTAGTTGATCATCCTTGTACATGACTAGTTACTTGTTTATATAATTCCATAGCCGCGTCCATAACTTAGGGCTGCAAGAGAAAACGACATCTTTTGTCACCGGTAGAATGAGTAGATTTGAAGTATTCTTTCAATGTGGTATCTCCCCTCATCTTGGCTTTTGCCTGCCGAACCTGGACTGCTATGTGTGGATCAACTCCGGTAGCAGCAAGCAGCCTTATTCCAATGCGATCTGCTTCTAACTCTTTCCTGTATAACATATATGTGTACATGTAAGAAACATATATATCATGCATCTTTCAACAACATGAACATATATGTTTGATGATCCGATAAAAAGACAGAAAACACCGCTGCACCTAGCCCAAATCGAATATGAAACCAAGGTCCATGCATGGTTTATCATGAACAATGTGTTGAACTGTTTACGGACAATGTGATCGAGATGAAGCATAACTAACCTTCGCTGCAAAGGTAATATGAGGGGTACGTCGGAAAGCAATAATACCAAGAGTAATATGAGCAGGATCAAGATTGGCATGTCTTTTTTGTTCAGTAACCAGCCGCAAACCCCTGATGTGTTCCTTGCAATTACGTGCCCAACTTATATAGAAAGAAAAGAGAGTTGTAATGGAGCACCGGTGCACCTAGCTACCCACTAACTTTATTATTTGTAACAACATTATCGTAGGGGAAACCCCTGTGGTGTGGATTTTTCTGTATTAAAACCCCACTAAATCTTGTTTTTATATATACTAAAAAGAATTATGAGTGTAGAACAACAATATACGATGTCACGGAAAAATAATTAGAGCGAAAACTCAAATAGAAGAACATATATTAACCTCAAACTCTACATGTCAATATAACTTTTATACTACAATATGTAAAATTGTTTTCCAAAAACATTCTACATAAAAATTCTCTAAAGAGATAAGGGTGTATATTAACCCGTGCTACAAAAAAAATCAAGAAATAAGAAACCATTGTTAGAGATAATTAATACCGGTACTAGTTCATGTATGTCAAACACAACCAAGATCTGGCCGGTCCATCTATTCATCAATAAGAAAAATCACGGCTATATGTAATTTGCACCTCATGCGCGAGCGAGACGGCGATCTCGTGATCCTTCCCGAAGTGCTTGAGCAATCCAGCCTAGACTATGATCTTGCCGGCACCTGGGTAGCACTCTGCGTTGCTCTTATTGTCTGCGACGATGATCACCTCCCAGTTAAGCTCGTTTATCCACTTTAGCCGTTCATGGGGAGGCATTGCCCGCCTGAGGACGAGACCGCGGTGGGCGGCGTGGATGATCTCGTCAAGGATGCGGCGGACGCGGATGGTGTCATCGTGGTTAGGACCGAGAATCTTGGTGGCATGCTCCTTCTTGAACTCGGTGAAAAGGGCCTCGTCACGCTCGCGCATCTGTTGGCGAGAGAGTAGCGCCAGGTGGGTGCGACCGGTGAAAGGCTCCGTCTCGCCGTACCTGAGGCGGGCCGCGGTGTACACTCCGACGGCCAGGGCCGTCGCGCTTCCGCGGGGCAGCCGGTAAGTGTCGGTATAGCTGACCTGGACGTCGAGAGGTTAGCGGTGGTGGTGGTGGCGGCGGCGGTCCGAGGATGTGGCCGGACGACTGGCCGGACGACTCGGAGGAGATGAATCGGCGGCGGCACCGGGAGACGGTGGTTGGGCAGCGGTTGCTGCAGAGCAGGAAGAGACGGGAGAGGACCGATCCCGAGCTGTTCCTCACCATCTTCTTCCTCGTCGTCGATGCATGTTACGCGCGTTGATATGCTGCACATATGATATGGATCGATTCCAACACAAAAACGAGACGTTGTAGCGCACGACAAGTTATACTTTTTTTTAGGGCAGTACGACACGTTTATAACTGTGAAACGATTGATCCACTCGGCCCTGAGGCAGGAAACACAGGCCGACTACCTAGCAAAAGTTCAATTGGGCCGGATTTGGATGGCCTTCCGTTAACTGAAGAAAGGCGCAGCGCCGGCGACCTACGCGAGTCCTATATGTAGCTCATTAGCGACGGATCCGGTGGGCCTGCCCATTTTCTTCATCTTTTTTCGTTCTCTCTTTGTTTTCTTTTTTCGTATGTTCTTTTTTTCATTTTTCTTTTCTTTTTAGTTTTCTTTTTTTACTTTTTCTTTTCTCTTCTGTTTTATTTTTCGTAGTTCTTTTTTTCGTTTTCGTTTTAGTTTTTATAATTCGTTTTTTTATATTTTTCTTTCTCTTTTTTTTCACCCTTTATGATTTTTGAAAAATGTTTCAAAAATGTTCAATTTAAAATTTGTTCATATTAAATCTATTTATTTTTCAAATTAAAAAAGTTTATTTATTTTTGAAATAGTTTTCGTTCACTAAATTTTTTTCTGTTCACTTTTAAAATCGTAAAAAATAGTTTCCGTTCACAAACTTTTTCTGTTCACTTCAAAAATGTTCGGAAATAGTTTTCATTCACTGACATTTTTTCTTTTTACTTTAAAAATCGTTCAAAAATAGTTTTTGGTCATCGATATTTTCTGTTCACTTTTAAAATCGTTTAAAAATAGTTTCCGTTCACCCACATTTTCTGTTCACTTAGAAATTGTTTGGAAATAGTTTTCATTCACCGACAGTTTTTCTCTTCACTTCAAAAATCGTTCAAAAATATTTTCTTTTCACTTTTAAAATCGCTCCAAAATATTTTCTTTTCACATTTAAAATCATTTCAAAATGGTTTATGTTCACCGACATTTTATGTTCAAATTTTGAAAATTGTTTAGCGCTGAAAAATGTTCGAAATTAAAATTGGTTCATTTTTAAGAAATGTTCAAATTTGAAAATTGAACAATTAAAATTGTTCAGTTTTGAAAAAATTTCAAAATTCAAATTTGTTCAAATTTTAAAAATGTTAAAATTTGAAAATTGTACACATTTTAAAAAATGATCAGATTTAAAAAAAATGTTTCCAGTTTGAAAATTGTTCAGATTTATACTCTAGTTAAAACTAATAATAAAACAACAAACAGGAAATAAAAAAGAAATTCAGCTGTTAAATGGGGCGCCACGCGGCCTCATTTATTTCTTTCCAAACGTCTGCGGGCGACGGAGGAAGCGGGACGCGTCGCTTCGGAGCGATGCATAGGAGTCCCCGGGCAATC